>JAGDQP010011247.1:0-53515 GCA_022664845.1 Lepisma saccharinum
TATATATATATATATATATATATATATATATATAAAGTCAATGAGAGCACACATATATTTCAATTTCTTTTGCAATTCTGCTTCAGTAATATTGTACGTATGTTGAATGCTGTTTGCAATTATGATGGTCCGTATCAATAATTAAAAGATCTGCGATGTGATTCTGTTCAATGTTGTACGATACATGAAGAGAAATTTACTCCCCGAGTACATCATTGACATATTTATGACAAATGATAGATGGTGCTCAAGTCTGGGCTCAAACAAATCTACCTAATGATAGCTTATTATGAGATCTATGATATAACTCTCGATAAGCTCTGGGATAAGATCCGATGAACACGTGGATAGGTTCCGGATACTAACCACGTGGATGTCCTCGAATCCGAAACTCGGAATTTTAGAATTATTCCTTCTAATATATCGGAATAAGAACTTAACACGATAATACCTTATGCTTATAACAAATATTAGCAACGTATAACCCAAGATGGCTATGGATTCTGTGGATTTGAACTTCAACACATCCAATTTCCATCTACGTACCGACTTGGACAAAAGCGAAATAGTTTCAAGGAGTTGATCTACAATATTCAACAATCTATTAATACATATGGAAACAGGATCAATTAATTCCCGTTTGGTTTCCCTTACTATCAACCGACCGAATAGTTCGATCAAAAAGAACAATAATCAGAAAGAACAATCAAAAACAATTCTTCACCTTCTCGAATGAGATAATTTTCAGTCCCGAAAAGGAAATTCTCAAGTATTCCTTACGAAGAAAATTTACAACTATGGTCTTCCACCTTTTCATTGAACACTCTAGTTATAAGAATTGCCGTGAGATGGCTCTGTCACAATCAGTATACAACCTCTTGCTGCTATAGATTACATGTTTCAAAATTATTTCCAAAATCAGTCATACATAAAAAATTACCAACAAGTTTATTTAAGAGTAGTGGAATGAAACTGCAAAATGTTCATTACAAGGTACAACAGGACATGGATCAATACTGAATCGCTTTTATCATGCCATCTAGCAACACAACATAAGATAAAATATTTCACGACAATAGAAAGCACACACACACAGCAAAATTTGAACACAATCTTAGTTTCCAGGTTGACAATTCATCGACTATTCAAGGTACCAGTGATATTCGACTGGTGATACGGAGAGAAAATTGATCTTTGGTTTCGAATACAGTTTCTTGCGATTACATGGCCCGCGTTTTTGAAAATTATGATCAGAGAAACCTCTAAGCGCTCAGAGTAAAATTATAGATATCTTCAGTGTCAACTGCGGTCGAATTTTAGATATTGTCACAAAATTGTGGCAACTGCAATTTGCACAGCGCACATATAACATTTTAAAGCGTAAGAGGGTCGATTCCCGCAGTGGTGGGGTTCTGTTATTAATTCATAAGATAAAATATAGCATTTATAACAAAGCGTCAATCACCGATGTCCCAAATTTATAGATTTCGTTGTTGAATTAAATATTGTTATGGCCTTTAGCCATAGGGAAGGGAAAGGATGTGGGAAGGACCTTGTTTGAAAGCACCATCCCGACATTCCTCTGGTACGACCGAGGAAACGTTGTGGAAAACCTCTGGCAGGATAGGCGATCGGGGAGGGGGATAATTCCGAAGACGTTTCGATTGCTAAGCCAACGCTCTATCAGCTGAGCTGTGAGCGCTCGGTTAGATTATGTTCTTATTTGTCACTAACATGCGTGATAAAAATAAAACAATTAAAATTTTGAAGAAAAGGTATGATTTGACAATTTTTCTGTTGTTTGGGAATTCAACGTACAAAAAGTACATTACAAAGAGTTTTCTTTTAAAAAATCATTGTAGACTTATGTAGATTTCTATTGCAAAAATAAACAGGAGAAGAATACAAAAGAGAAAAGCGAAAAAAAAAATATGATGAAATTGGTAAAAACGTGAAACTTGGAAGCAAAACATAAATTCTTTACAAGCATTAATTTAAAAGACGATGCTAAAACGAGAGGAGAAAAGCTCTTCTAACAAATTTAATGCATAATGTATTTGATGATAAAACTGTCGACGCGAATCACGTTTAAAGAAGAGAAAGTTATTTGTTTATTTATTCATCCATTCTGTCTGCACTCGGTAATGAGTAAGGAAACGATTTTTATATATCCTGTTTAGCAGAGATTTTCTTCCCTTTAAAAGTCTAATGATGTTTCGTTCCTCTCATCATTCAGGAGATCATCTTTTTTTTTCCTTCTTCGTCTAAAATTGAGGATTCCAAATAAATCAACTGTTTCTGTTAAATTTTAATTTGAGTACTTCAGGGAATTTATTTGCATTAGAAAGGAAATAGAGACACTAATAATTTACAGAGAATAAATTACATTGTTGAACGTCATTTTAAGTGTTTTTGCTTTTGGTGGAGACCAAGAGAAATATACACTGTAAGATATAGTACATTACTTTTGTAGTTTAAAAGAATGTTCTCCACACCCTTAAATTAGTCGACTTTTGATCTCTATTGTTGGGGAGGGCGGGATTAGAACCTGGGTCTTCTCAGTGTTAGTCGATTTTATTAATCACGTATGTATGCAAGAACACAATAAATTCCTTTCTTGTCATGTTGAATAATTTCTATTTAAATGTGTGTGAGACGGAAATTATCAGAATGTGTTAACGGCAAAAACAATGTACAAGAAATTTTTAACAAATAATCTCTAAAACCTTTGGTTAGAGATAATTAAGTTTGCTTCGCCCTTACAGGAATCGGAAATGTAGCTACACTGACCGTATTTCAAGGTATTCTCTCACAATTCCTTTGCTGTGTCTAGGGCAAAAGCAGGATTAATTTGACTTGGAGTGGCCTGTCGTGAGTTTTCAAATCGGATCCATTTGGTTAGCATATACGGTTCAACAAGGATTCATTATTATTTATTTTTGTATTGAATCACATAAATCCCCCCTTTTTTTTTTAGATATAAAGCATTTTATCTCATTCATTCATTACATCTTTACTCCTTAGTTCTATATTTCTTTCATAGTCTTGGTCTTCTTCACAAAATTCTTCTTTATTCTCTCCTATCTTTCTCCATTCTCTCACTCTCATCTTCTTGAAGTCTTTCCCTACTTCTTCTATCTTTCGCGTTCTTCCTCTTGTTCTCTTCCCTTCTTGTGTTTCCTTTAATATCCTCATTCCTGCTCTGTCCTTTCACATTCACTGTATGTTTCATAGCCATCTCACTCTTGACCGCTTGATTTCGTTAACTACACGTATTTGCTTTGGTGTACAATATTTCCAGACTCTGATTTGTTTTCATCCTCCATTTGTCGTAGATTTTGTACCGAATTGAAGATGTTCTTTTAATATGTCCTTTCCTATATGACTAAAAAGATTTCTTCATTTTGCTTCATCTTCCTAATCTATATTATCACAGCTTTTTCTTATAATAATTGTTCTATATACTTTCAGCTTTAATTTCCTGAAAATATTTTAAGGAAATTATTAAATCTGTACTTGCTGCAAATAGTTTTTTGTTTGTGGAAATTTTAGTGTTTTTTTTTATCTTAAATCTTGTAGATTTTACATAGTTTATTTAGTTTTAATTCTGGAACGTCGCTAAATTTTTTGCTTGTTTACTTCTAGATAAATTCAAACAAATAAACGTATCGATGGTTCATAGTACTTTTTCTATACCAAACTTGATACATCAGGAAACGTCCTGAAAACACAATTAAAAGCATTTTCGTACATAGACAGGCGTAGTGGTCTAATTGTGATTCAAGATAATAAGTACTGGTATTTATAGTATAATATAAATTTAAAAACATATTTTTATTTACAAATAACTTAAACGAATGGAAAACAGGTACACTGGGTTAGGAATGCACTATCAGTTAGAGCGTAGGTTCGTCATGGACGCCATGTTGAATCTGATTCGATATTTTTAAGTGAGAAGGGGGTCATATAATAAATCAATCTGAGCTAGAGGTTTACCAGAAATATATTGGTGAGGTTTGTTTTGTCATAAATTAATTTTTTTTAAGAGAGATCATGAGATGTGACATTAGTTTGCGTAGTTGATTCTAAAGTGTGGATATACTCCGTTCTGTTGGAAAACAGTGCAAGAAATGAAAAACCAAATAAGTACTGGGTATATGGAGTTCAGTACTCATGGTTTTCATTTTTATTTTTAAAATTTATTTATTTTTTCAAAATTTTTATTTCGCGTCTGACTACGAATCGGGCTCAAATCCCGGCCAGGACACTGGAGACTTTTCTTACAGTGTTCCCATGCCTGGTGCTCTGAGCTCAACTCAGCTTCCTATCAAATTGAGTACCAGAGTGTCCTTGGTACTTCTGGGCACCTTGGGAAGGTAAAGGCGGTCGAGCGTGGGACTGACCACCCCACCGCAATTCGTACCGTAGGTCAAGAAAATGTGGAGCGCTACCTCCACATGCCCCATGCGCCATTCACGGCGCGTGCGTATCGCACAACGGATAGCTTTACCTTACTCTGCTTCGTCTGCTCTTTAGTGTAATTTTAATCTATTAGATCAGTTTCTCAGATTTTGCCAAATATTTCTTTACGTTAAAATTTTCTCTTTCCTATACGTTATCAAACGCTTGCTTGAAATCCATAAATAAATCATTTAGATCTACATTAAATTCTTCACACTTCTTTAATATTATTCTGAGAATAAGTAATTAGTCTGCGGTTTGCTCTTAAACCGCGTTAGTAGTCTTCTAGTGTTGACTTCTGGATGTCGATATTATTTGTTAGTATCTTGTAAGTTAACAAATGGGTGTCTCTGTAGTTTCATTTTTCATTGTCCTCTGTTGTTATCTGTGAGAATTGCATATATAAGTAGACCAATTACAATAAGGATATTCTACACAACTTATGATTTGGATTTTCTTATTTTTGAGTTCATTGCTTCATCTTTTATCAAATTACTGACGATTAAATGTTCCATGTCGTCTCCAAAACACTTAAAGCATAGGTTGGGGAAAGTTTCGGGTCGTCCCACATACAGATATCGCGCTATTGTGCTCAATATTTTGTTAGTACCGTATTGCATTGTTTTCACTATTAATTAACCTAATATGTTTATCTTCAATCAGAACAATTTGTGTTTTAACAGGTAGATTTGTCGAGGTTTTCAAAATGATTACTTATATTGTCACTGGCTTCATTATCTTTCGCAAAAGCGAATATTTTTTTAAAGTTAAGTAAGAGATAGAAGTAGATTGGAACTATAACTGACGAGCATTGTCGGTAAGAAAGTAATTCAATAACTTTAATTCGTTGGTTTCTACCATTTGCAAACAACATTGTTCTTGGAAACTGGATTTGGTTAGATATCAGTAGACGTTGCACCATCTAGCGTACTGCTGTGTCATACTCAGATATTCAGATAATTGCGAATCATGTCGAAATGTCTGGTATCACAATTACTTTCACTCTACGGTCTGCCAAAACGTATAAATGGATTTATACTACCATTTCGGAGGTCATTTAGATAACTTATAGAACTCAAATTCAATTAATTCAATGGGACATTTACTAGATAGGTCATCTCCTCCAACCCTTTTAAATTTGGTATTTTAAATTCATTTATTTTTTGTATCGGTAGGCTGTCAATTGAATAATAAAAGCCTGTTTGGTTTCAAACTTTGAACGTAAGCATATAAAGGATGAAACACTCTTGCCGTACATACGCATAACGAACACCTCTGAATAGCGGACGCCTCTAGTTGTTGGAGGCAAACATGTAATCGAACATTAAGTAACATTAAATAAGAACCCCTTTGTAATTAAATAATAAAAGTTTTCTTTTTTCGTTACATGAAAATATGCTAGTTGCAATAGGTTCATCTTTTTGTCACCAGAGAGCAGCATATAAGAAAACAGCAGAGCCTAATTAGTTTTGAGAACTCGTTGAACAGTTTGTAGACATATAATATTTTTAGGTAGATTTCGAAGAAAAATATACCTATTGAGATCGATACTATATGAAAGTATATATATATATATATTAACACGCTAGCGGCCATAATTTTGAAGATACTTGAACCAAATTTTTATATGTTCTTTCTAGGCTTAATAGCTCGGTTAAGTTCGTTAATGAGCAAAATCGGTCGCCATCTTGGATCCAAAATGGCCGCCGAACCCATTGTTGTATAGAATACACAGCCTAAACCGCTGGGGCTATTGAAATCAAATTTGGCTTAAAGGTACAACATCACTTTTTGATTACGAAAATGTTACTTAATGAATTCAAAGACGCCATCTTGGATCCAAAATGGCCGAAGTAAAAAATCTATTTTCCATATCGTTTGAGCTAGAGATACGAAATTTGACAAAAGGTGTATTGTTACTGGTAGTTCAAGAAAATATTACGAAATGTTGAAAAAGTCCCCATCTTGGATTCAAAATGGCCGCTGAACCCATTGTTGTATAGAATACACAGCCTAAACAGCTGCAGCTAGAAATATCAAATTTGGTAACACTATACATTATCATTTGTATGTTACTAAAATATTACATGATGTATCCAAAGACGCCATCTTGGATAAAAAATGGCGGACCTAAAAAAACATTTTCCACACCGTTTGAGCTAGAGATACGAAATTTGGCATAAAGATGCATTATGACGAGTAGTTTAGGGAAATATTACAACATTTGGGAAAAGTCGCCATCTTGGATCCAAAATGACCGCCCAAAATCCCATTTTGCACACCGTTTGAGCTGGATAAATGAAATTTTACTTGAAGTTGTACCATCACAAGTAGGTCACGACAATATGAGAAAACTTTCAAAAAGTCGTCAACTTGGATCCAAAATGGCCGCCCCAAAAACCCAATTTCCAAATCATTGAAGGTAGAGAAACGAAATTTTCTTTGAAGGTGTATGACCAAGAGTAGGTTACAATAAATGGGGCAAACCTTCCTTTTGGAGGCGCAGCCCTCCGTGGGAGGGTATAGATGGATACCATGGTGGTGTAGTGCTGCAGGACGATTTTGGTTAAGATAAAGGAGACGCATCCTCTCAAAAGCACTGAAGTTGGAGGCGAACCCCCTACTGGGGTCTGGGGGCAGCGCTCCAAGCGAAACAAAGCGAGTATATATATGTCTTGTGAGGTATCGTTGAACAGCTCTTGATGAATAAGCTACAAAACAATAAATAGTTTCTCGATAGCTCTCATATAATTCGAGATTTGAATTTTTGAAAATAAAAAAAACTTCGAGATCTACCTTAGCCTGTAGGCCTACCGAAAGGGATTTTTTACCTTTAGTTGAAAATACTAGACGATTTTGATAAGAAAATAGCTTTTAATTCGTTAGAGCAAGCTGCGAAATATGTTAAATAATAAATCATCTCTGTTTGTATGTAACAATAATACTGCCCAATAACGTCACCCTCAAGTCTGAGGGTGCAAATTATGCTAAAATGTCTTTCGTGCTCAACATATTTATACCAAAACAGCAAACTAGAAACGCCAAACAGCATCTACAAGTTAGATCGTCAACACATTTTGCCTTTAAGCATAGTTCTGAAATGTTCGTCCTCTTCTTTTTATTTTGAGATGACGGGGGCGGATAACCGGGTAGATAGAAATTTCAACAGAAAGACACAAGGGATGAGGCTGGAGATACATGACAAGAGCAATATGCGATAGGGTAAGATGGGGGAGAAAGGGGGATGTACTGTGGTATTACAGTTTGATGCTGGAAGGTCCAGTTTTGAAGTCCAGACATTCAGAAATGGAAAAGAACAGAAACATGAGAGACAGATTCATGTGATATTCATGATTTTCAAAGCTGCATCGCTTGGAGATGAGATGAAGGAGGAGAAACAATCAGGTCAGGAAAAGACAAGTTGTCGAACTTCTGCGACAGCAGGAGAAGGCGCCCTGAGGTCACACGAAGCCTGAACGTGCTGGTGTGACTTCTTCTCAAAACACGGCTCTTTTATTTGTGACTTTCTTTTCCTCTGCGACTTTCATAATCGAATCAGCGAATTTATAAAATATTATCGTTGTAGAAAAAAGGAGCACATTCACTTCTTGGTGTACGTAGTCTGTATTCAAACCCTACGGTGTTCAGTGCAATGGAGTGGTTCGAAACCCACTTTAACAAAAAAAAACTGGGACTTTGGCTAAACTTTAGTCATGTGCTAAGAAGAATCTTTCAAGGAAAATTTTCCTGATTTTGCTGAACGGACGGTTTGTGGCATGGCGTATGCTGTTTGTATTAGGCACAAGGGTGATGGTTACAAAAAGGCCATACAATTCGGCTTATGATGGGAGAAAAATGACATAACACCGCATATTCCGGAAGTATCCAGTGCAGTATCCGTCTAAAGTTCGAGAACGTTTGGAATATTTTCGATATATCATGAACATATTTTGAGAATATACTGGTAGAGAATATTCTAAGTATATATAAAAGCTCATCCCAGACATTCAGATCAGGGACTCTCCCAGGATTTTCATTCCGGGGTGTGTGTAAATTCAAAATTGGGAGAGTGTAAGTAAAGTTATTCAGGGTTTCTATTGATATTTAACCGTAAAATGTTTGAAGTTGGAGGGTGTACTCGAGAATTTGGTGGGGTAACACCCTCCCTATTTTGAAGATCTGGAGGAATCCTCGATTCAGATATTCGTAGAATGTTCTACGTATAGGAATATTTTGGTCTCAGCCAAAGACGTCAAAAGTTCATACAAAAATTTAAATTCAAACACGTAGGAATATTCGAGAATATCCTAGGGATATTCTAATGAATACTCCTCACAGGAATATTATTTTATTCTGTCGGAAATTTTTTTCAGCGTAATTTGTCAGTCGCAACTGAGAAATGACGCGGTAGCTCCTGGCTGTTACAGAACTGTCTGCTTTCCCCTAAAAGTTGTCCTCTCATCTATTCTAGCTCGGAAATAAAAACAAATAAACAAATGATAGCATACATATAAACTTAATTAATCATTTTTTTTCATAGCATACCTAAATTGTTATATCGAATGCAAGTGTACTGATCAAACGATCATATTTGCCAAAGCAAGTTTATGTATACAAGATCCTATCTTCCAAATTTCCAGTGTGCTAATTTGTCAAGGTAACAGGAATACAGGGAAAAAAGGCACACTTTTAATCTATATTTTTTAAGCTTCATACTTTGAGCGTTTAAATGTTTGAATTGTTTAATTGCTCGACGCTTCAGTCGTTTTGCCCTTAATTCAAAGTTAATTCAAAGAGGTACTTTAGTTCAAAATTCTAAACTAGAATTGACCAGTTGTTACTAAGTTTGAACATGAGAAAGAAACCTTGTGAAAATATCAACTTCTTGAAACGAAACCCGAGATCTCAAGAGCGAAGCTAGCTAGCACTCGACCGTAAATACAGTCCCTGTTCAATCAGTTTAAGTCAAGTTTTCAATATATGAACCCTTTTTGAAAACTGAAATCAATTCTAAAATACAGTTCAGAAGATCTCTAATTCAAATTAGTTCATGAGTTGTTTTCTTTGATTGCAATAAAAGTGTATCCTGTCATTTTTTTGTTTTGTTTTGTTTTGTACTGTACAAATATTTATCGCTGAGTCATGGCAAAAAATCTGTTTTGACTATTCGTAATGTTTCAGCGCAGCATCAATAGCTTCTTCAGACTTGAATATTTTAGCCCTGACTCAGTGACTAACATTGCTGTAATAAAACAGTCCCAGAATCGATTTCTGAATCAGACTCGTTGAACATAGTGGTTCGAGTCTGCTACAACGTGTAGGTGAGTGAATTGTTATTTACATCCTACATAAGTTACTTTTCTTCTAAGGACCTACAGTTTTGGTAAAGAAGACTTCGAACCAGCCTGTTCGATAGACCTGGCGAGAATTGAACCCGTGACCACGTGCACAGAACCTGTAAGTTCCGTTCCTAGAATTTTATATTTATCGGATGGAAGGTAAAGGCATACCACCGTGGGTTCACCTTCCTAAGGACATTCTGGTCATAAAAATGTTTTGAAGAAAACTATTAATTAAGGGTGTTTATGGAATTCTGGAACATTCCGGAATTGAAATCAGGATTTCGAAATTGGAATACTAATTTTTGAGATTCTGAAATTCTTGAAATTTTTGGAACTGCAGAATTGCAGATGTCAGAATCCCGAAATGTCGGAACATCGGAATCCAAGGAATTTCGAATTCTGGAATTGACTTGCGACTTCAAAGTACCCCTACTATCAATCCTTATTATCACAAATGCAGCTTGGAAAACGCTCTTGCTTCCCTCTGTGCATATGTGTTGCACATGTGAAAGAATTGGGCACTTTGAAACACACTGTAACCTTCACAGATCCAGAGAGAAATTGGCAAAAGAACTCGAGAGAGAAGATACAACAGGAACGTAGACCATTGTGAAGTAGGAAAAATTTATATTTAGCTGACCCAATAACTGTTGTCTTTTTCATTTCATTTTCTTTTTTTTTTTTTTTCGTGTTGAAACGTACGAAAGGAACTTACAACGTTATGGTGCTTTGGGTACACTAAAAATATACTGTAAATGTTCGTTTTCTTGCACAGATATTGGTCTCTAATGTAAAGTACAGACAACCGTTAGAAACGTGTTGATGTTCCAGTGAATGTGCTTTTTTATGACGCATTTGGGATGACATTATTACTATTAAACAACTTAGCGTTTATTATTGTTTCGATGTACGTGACATAATATAGATCCTTGGAATCTTTAAAGCAATTTTCTGTGTTCTCTTGTCTTAGTTCAGTCTCTGGTGTAGAATAAAATATCAGGGTTGCCAAATAGTTTTATTTTTATACATATTTTTTTATATATAAGGGGAAAATTCTAGCTTTATAAAGAAAGCGAAAACTTTCAATGTGTTGAATTATTACTTATACGTATGTGACTAAACAGACTATCTCATATAACATAAAAGTTAGAACTATGTTTATTTTTTGTGAATAGTTTATTACACTGAACATTCAACATTGATATTTTCCCCGTAGTCTACTGGTTACGGTTACAGGCCTCGGATCTGCACTGGGAACTGAAGACATGTTGGAATGTCAGAAGTCAGTTACAAAATTCAGAACTCTTTAAGGTTCGGGAATTCTGACTTTCCAAAATTCTGAGGTTTCGGAATTCCAAGTTCTCAAATTTCGGAATTTCGATTTTCTTTTTTTAACTATCCGAACTTCTCAAGTAATGACCATTTTCTTTTTAATTCAATGAATTACGACTTTCAAACATTCTGATATTTCGGAATTCCGTCTTTCCAAAATCCCAGAATTCAGACATCGCGGTATTTTCAAATTCCAACATTCAGGAATTCCGATTTTGGGACATTATAAAATTCTAACGTTTCGAAAGTACACATTCCGGAATACAGATTTCAGTTCCAAAGTGTTTCGAAACTTCCTGCCAGTTCCAATCGAAGTCCTCCTTTCGACTATTATAACACTATGCCAGTACGGTGTACAGTGAACACTGAAACGCAATTATCCGTTAGTACGGGACTTTTATATTAAGGTTTGTCTCTGTGGATGACAGTTTCCCAATACTTTTTGAATTTTTCTCATGCTTACCCGGTTTGTTGTCTCGATGTCAAACAAACTTTTCTTGAAAACACTGTTCTATATCTTGAAAATACACTGTTTTGTAACAAACACTACAAGAGTAATGTAACACAATCTGTACAAATTCAGTATTTTGAAGCGTGTTATTATCAAGTAACATGCTATTAGTACTTTTCTCTGCACCAATTGTTAAACAGTGTCTGTGCAATTATTGTTCGCAAATTTAGTTGTATGTTATTTTGACATTTTTACTGTTTCATGAACTTTATCTCAAATCTTATGCATTTTAACAAACTAAACAAGTGACGCCAAAATCAACACAATACCGTATAAAAACATATTCTACTTGTGCCATCTATAGGCCAGGTAGTAAATTATGTATTATTTAATACATGAGAATAAAACACAGATAGCGCGCGTGTACAGTCGTTAAAGACAATTCAAATTTCGAAGTGTACACAGACAGAACGTACACCGTACGGCCATTGTGCCTTAATTCTAAAACGAATTTCCTTAAGTTCTAACTGCGTAGTTTTGCAAAGTTTCGCTCAGTTTCGCAAAACGAATGGTTGTATTCTATATAGAGTAGAGGCATAGCCTAGTTCCTTTTTCGCTTTAGCTCTTGAACAGTGCCGAGGGTTCTCAAACATCAGAATGGACATTTCCGTTTTCCCCGTCCTTATATATTTTACAGTTTGTTTGTGTACATCGGATTAAATAACATATAATGTTTTTTTTTAATTTCAGCGTTACGGTTTTCCGTTACGCAGAAATATAGCATGAAATACTGAGAATTCAATCTCCTACGTCATACAACGAAAATCATCCTCTGATTGGTTTGACGTAATCAATCCGTAGTATTTCCGTAGCTATATGCTTCTCCCTATGTTACGTTCCTTATTCAGAAGTTTGAAGACAAAAAAAAACAAAAAAGAGAAAAATATTTACTTCATCACTTAACGAAATAATTAATGTACAAATCTGCAGAACACACTTCAATAAGTTTAAACACCAAAACATGTTTTTAATAACAGAAATTGCTCGAAACATAGACAGGGGGCAGTCTTAACTTGCAATGTTCTTCTTATCGCTCGTTCGTGCAACTGTTGATATCTTGTAAATTTAGGCCGATCCAGGTGGTCGTGCGGGCTAGTGCGGTAGTCTAACGACTCCAGGATCGCGGGTTCGAATCCCGCCTCGGGCATGGATGTGATTTTAACTGTGTTGTCCGTAAGTAGGTTAAGAAAGATAAACGAAAAATAAATTGTCCCAATCGTATAAATAAACGCAATGTACTATGAAAGTTAAATAAACGAGATTTTTTAAAAAAAATAATAAAAAAAAAAGTTGTTTAGCGCATGCAACTTTTAATTTTTTATACTTTCACCTAAGGCTGTTCGAATCCTATCAATGGCCATGTTTTATTTTACTTCACGAAATGCAAGAGTAACTTTAATGTGAAAGTTTCAATTTACATTTTTGTTTCTTACATCCTTTTATTATTATTTTATACAATGACATATTAAAACTATTCAATATATTCACGGCCTACAAGTGCGTTAAATTGTTAACAGATGGCAGTAACGAGCACTATTAATTCATGTGCTTTTAAGTTCTTGAAAAATACTTCACTAGCATTCATTAAAAAAGTATACGATTGTCGGATGTAAAAACCCACATTTTTTACAGAAAAAAGAGGTAATTCTTTTTAAATACAAGAGTTCTAAAGAGCATTATTAGAAGATATCTTATGATTTAATCATGAATATGAAAAAATAAGAGCTGATATAAATTTGTGTTGAAGCTACCAAACTATATCAATATCTTAAATAGTATTAAAAGTAAAAATCAATTTTAAATGAATAAAACGAACTAAATGACGTGTTAAGGCATACAGAAAACGCTATTCACCAATTATACTATTTCTTTCGATCCATTTTTCCGATATCTTTTTAACAATACTAACAAATCAAATACCATTTGTATGTCAATGACAAGCAGTCGGAAGACTGATTACGTCATAACATGGCGGCGCCCGATTAAGCGCAAGGCTGAGACTCTTTTGAAGCAAGTCTTTATAACTCTTGATAGATTCATCACAGAAAGAAAAGAAAATGTTTTCCGTAGTCTGCTTTAATAGAAGAATTTTTTATTGCAATAAAAATATACTACCGGAAATTTCCATTGTGATAGGCTTAGAAGATAACTGCTTGTAAAGTCCATCCAATGTAGAACCTTACAGCACTAGGATTCTAGGAACAATCTTATAAAATAATATTGAACAATTGCCTTACTTTATCTTACGCAGTTTAAATATTGTACGAAATTCACGAGAATGAGTTAGAAAGTAAGATTAGATGCTTTTTTTTTCATCATACGGGTTTGCTTTCAGTAACTGTGCTGACGTCAGTTCCTCCAATATTTCCTGTAGCGACACAGTCGTGACAATCTCCTGTTAATACGAACGAACAAATTCGAATAGATGATTAACGTGAACGAGACTGAGTCATATTCCATCTTTCAGTGTGATTAATTAATAGGGAATATGGGCTGGTAGTTATTCGAGGGGTTTTACAGAACCTACAGTCAATTTCAAAATTTCGAACCACTCCATTGAATTCCAGAATGTTCTACAATTTCCAACTGTCCCAGAAGAGAATAAGGAGAGGATAAGATATTTAAGAAAGTGATTTTTTTCTTTAGTTCACAATGGTTCGTGTTCTCAAATCTTGCAACGTTAATTTAACTCATTTCCCGACATCATTCAATAATGAAATTTTGCACAGCGACGTAAGTCTTGTTTTAATCTTGTCGAACTTTGGAAGATTCATGTTTCATTCCTGTGATTTCAACATTTAAGTATAACAGAAATTAATAATATTACGTGTTTGAAATCCAGATTTCGATTCCAGAATTCCTGGTACCCTATTATTAATGATGATGATGATGAATGTTCTGCCCTAAGGCAGGTGGTTTGCCATTGCCTTCCATCGGAGCAAGATGACGTCCTAAGGGCGTGCCCTACAGGTTAACGTGGGCTCCGAACCACTTCTTCCCCACCGGAAAACGAATCCAGGACCTTTTGATTACAAAGCAGTGAGGGTTACCACTCACCCTTAGGGGACACTTAATAGAAAAGTTAAGTGTGATTGTGTGTAAGGGTATATGCAAGCCCGTAGATATCAAACTTTCGTATGAAGTAGGGCTAGGATTCAGCTGTCTATTTTATTTTGAATGTGTCTTTAAAGTCTTAGAATGAATAAGTGAAAGAAATAATGTATACTTGATCAGTGGATCTATTTCATTTCTCAAGTTCATCTCCTTTGCACCTCTCGTTTTTCCAGGTTGTGAGAAAACCATTTATACAACCATATTTGCGAAAAGGGAAATACTTCAATGAATAACCCAACAAGAGAACATATAATTAATAGCTTTCAATAACACGTTCAATCTGTTGGATATTCTATAAATTAATCATTCGAACACGCAAAGTAAACTAGGCAAATACAATGAAAAGTAGGTCTAAATCTCTACAATTAGTTGGCAATATTGAAACCTGATTAGTTCTGTTTCCGCTTCCAGTTCAGAGATTCCAAAGATGGCGACTAAAACAAAACTGCTGCCATCTGCAGTAGTTATCCATTACTACTTGAAATTGTCTTTTCTATAAATCTTGAAGCCTGCATTTGCTAAGCATTTATTCATCTTGCTCTTTCTTTAAACTCTAATATTACGTAGGCAGCAGCGAGAAATGACTTAAGGTAGCTTTAGTTGACCATGTTGTGTGTGTGTGTGTAATTTCAGTGCTGTAATGGATATGGGAACATTTGCTTTCAATATCTGGTTTCACGAAATTCCTCCATTTTTCTTCGTGTTTTTTCTTTCTTTTAAAACAAACCCTCCTTTTCTTCAATTGCCAAGAAGGAACAATATCTACCCACGAATATTTGCAACTGGCAACCTTGGTGCGAGTGTACGAGAAAGTAGATGTCGCCGTGTGCAGATGGCGCAGCCCTAAACATGAAAGATGAAAGTAAGCTTTTGGTGCCTTGGTTTTTATAGAGTAGCGGACATCGTAAAGAGCCACTAGGGTTTTCTGGGTAATATTCCTGCTTTTGGGCCGCCAGTCTTATATAAATGCCCCCTCTTCTCTCCGTGTGTGTATGTGTGTGCGTGTGCAGTACACGTAACGGTATAAAGACCTCTTGGTCATTTCCCGTGCCTGCTGACGAACGTTTCCAAAAGAGACCTTGTTCTTCCTTCTTCTAAGGGAATACGGGTGCAGACTAAATCCCGCTAAAGTTTTGATGGAGTTCCATGACTTTAAGATACGACTGAGTACTTATAAAAGATCAGATGATAGAGAGAACCAACTCCCCTTTGGAATCTACTTTCTACAAGTCGCTTAATGATGAACATAACTCAAGAAGAGCTAGAGGTAATTAGCGTGGGTATGAAACTGGCAAAGATATTAGAAATAGGAGCTAGAAGCGGGTGAAGTTTCGTACATAAGGCAATAGTTATTGTTTTTTTCTTAGCCGTTACGTAACTTCTAACGATGGGATTTTCATATCCAAAACGAAAACTCACAGTTTGAATAATGACATCGAGTCCGTTTCCACACACCGACACAAGATGCCACTAGCTGTTAATTCTGATTTTCTCCCTACCTCTCTGTCTTACATTAAAAATAGCTAGGTCACAGGTCTGCCTCAAATTCAACAGGATGAAAATAAAAGTCTGTCGAGTTTTTTTGGGTTGACACAAATCTACCTACCACTTATGGATGAAGTTACATGAACTCCCTCTAGACGGAAAGAAAATGCAAACACTTTTCCTATACTTCTCTGATTGTACTAGTGAAATAATACAGCACATCCCTCAAATACACGGTGAAAATTTAAGAGAGGGCTCCTGACATCGAACCAAGTAAAAAAAGTTTCGGTGAACGTGACTGTTTTGGAGATACAGCGTTTCCAACTAGGAGCCCAAACTTGATGCTAACAATGAAAAATTAGTTCTCAACAAATCACGAACAATGTATTGAATCAAAATTTCGTTTGCGGAAATTTGTTTCTTACAACACGGTGGATATCAGGAGTGAAAACATCATGTCATCGGGTTGTCATTGTTAACATCCCGTTGTAACATTTTTTTTTTAATTTCACTACGTCATGTTATTCGGTATTTGGCAACTTCTAGTGATGATAAACGACATGTGTAAAGTGTACATCGCAATGTTGCAAACTATATATAGGACAGAAAGGATTTCGCCATCTTATACAAACTACGTAATTTCCTAGGATATTTCGTCCATAGTTTGCAACACTGCGATGTATGGTTTGGGTGCGTTGTTTATCATCACTAGAGGATATCAAATACATAGCAACACGAAGTAATGCTATTTGAGAAAAATAAAGGTTATACAGGGTTGACAACTCTGACAATTCGATGACAGACATGATGTTTCCACTTCTGACATTTAGCATGTGGTTAGAAACAAATTTCCGAAAACGAAATTTTCATTCGTTTCCTTCCCATTGTGGGCTCCGAGTTGGAAACACTGTATCTCCAGAACGACGCGGAATTTCACTCATGTTCATAGGAACTTTTTTTTTTGTTGTTTTGATGTCAACAGTCACCTCTTAAATTTTGGCCGTGTATTTTAGATACACCCTGTATAATATAGAAGAAATAGTAGGCTTATGTTTATGAGTGTTGTCAGGCGGAGGGAAATTTCCCAGAAAACGGGAAAATCTGGGTCTCGTGAAGAGTAGAAGGATAAAGAAAAGACTGAAAATCAGGAAAATATTTGTTGAATCTTTTTGGCACTTTTGAAGTTTAAATTTTAAATAATTTTGAAAGTAAACTTAGCACAGCAGGAGGGAAATTTTTACTATAATCAGGATTTTTTTTCAGTATTTTGAGGGAAATATTGTTTCGGGAACCTGACAAACCTTATGTCCTTTTGAAGAACATTTTGTACCCTTGTTATACACTTTATTCTATGACTTATTGTTTAGAATATGTTAAAATAATATAAAGTTTCTCACTTTCGATTAAACTTCTTCAAACACCTTCGGAGAAAACTGACGGTCTTCGTAGGTATTCGGTAGAGTACTTCGTTTATGCGTTTTACTATTACCGAGACCTTGTTTCGGTCAACATTAAAAAAAAAATCTTTCCTCGGCTTTCAAAATCATTTAGAGTGAACGAAACATTTACTCAGTTCAAGTATGCAAGAGCAGCACTAAAAATGTACAAAAGGTGTGAATTTTTAACAGTGTATATTGAAATAATTCGGCACATTCTAGATACAAATTGAAAGTAATATAAATTTATGGTATTTCTCCTTCAGCATTAATGAAAATGGTTGGAAAAATAGTATTTAAAACAAGATAATAATATAGCTATAGCAGCCAAAACAGAACTTGTGAATTATTGTCTCATAGTCTGTAATTTACTTTTGTACTGGATATTTTTTCCTTTTCAAAACAATGGTCGCTTGCGACCATTTTGATTCTTGTTCCCTCCACCTCTTAATATACCAATCACCTATGAATTTTGAAGTAATGTTACATTCTTCTGCGGTAATTGGAAGTGGCGAATTCGCGAAACACCATAATGGAACTGATAACGATGTATATATGCTGTCAGCTAACGATGGGCGGAGATACAGAAATTGAAGCCTCACATATCCTCCCCCCCTACACACACACACACGCCCCCTGTTTCAAAATGAAACATTAATCACAGAAAATAACGAATTCCATCGCGATCCCCCCACCCACCCACAACAATGCATTTTCCGAAAAAGTAAAAAAAAAATGTAGTCATCAGCAATCGCGCCCTCGTATCGCTTGAAATCATTTGATTACGTCGAACCCAAACCGAAGCTTTGTTCCGACTGGTCGAGTGGTGTCATCAATACTCTCTTGGAGTGAAGTTATACCCCCCCCTTTCCTGCCCCCCCCCATATAAAAGAGGGGAACAATTCTGTTGTATTCAATCGAAACCTCTCGTATTTCATTAACGGTGAAGCGATGTTTTTGCCCGAACAATACGCTTACGTCAGAGGTCGTTCCATGGAGAAAACCAAACTGTCCATTATTTATGGACTAACGGGAATAACAAAATTTCTCTCCCCACCCCCTCTCTCTCTCTCTCGCTCCCTCTTTTCCTTCTTCATGTTTTGATAACGTGCTAGATACAGATATTTTCTCGTAACATCTTCCAGTTTTATCGGACCCTTGTGTAAGTCAGAGCTGCCAACACATTATATTGGGCCTTAAAAAGATGTGGCAAGTGAATTTATCGTTTCTTCCAGCTTGATCTTCAAGAATAATATTTGAAAAGTGAAAGGAAAGCTCCTATTTGCAAGGTTCATTTGTTATACCGTATATGTATCCATTATTTACAACACTTCCTATTTTTACTCAAAGGATGGGAGATTATTTTTAAAAGCCACCTTCTCTTGCTTAGGTCAAGTAAATATTATTGTTTAGTTTAACCATGAAAATTATTTAAAGTGCTACTTTTATTCTGTTTACTATCGGAGTCCATATTTACGTACTTATCATTTATTATGCAAACGTACGATAATATGTGATCAATTACATATATTTAATAAATTTATTTCTATTTAGTATGTTTAAAGCAATTGGGGTGATGTTTAAACCGATCTTAGATCTGAGCGATGATTCTTCCACGACAAGCACCCTTCCACTATTAAAAAATCGAAAAAGTATCGTCAGGATCTCTTATATAGATACTATCTTGGTGCTAGGACACAAAACAAGGATAACCAGGAATGCTTGCTCCGTCTAGTGTCAATAGTGTGTACTATTACTGCTTGTTACTTGGTAGTGACATCTGTAGTACGAAATCAGATCTCCCAATAAATCCTATCATCTTTTCTCAATAGATGGCAGAACAACGAACAGAACAGAACAGAAAGGGGGTGGATAAGCAGGGCCCCCGAAAGTTCCGCCCTGCTGAGTGACCTCTCTCCAACTTCTACCGAGGTCTCCGCATGCAATTAGTAAGGATTACTAAAAAGCAAGGATCTGAGGTATTCTAGAGGTTTCTATCCGAAGACATTTACCACTACATCGGGAATAGTGAAATAAGGTGAAGAAAGACAATAGAAAAGATCAATAGAAATTTGGAGACTGAAAAAACCCGGTGATGCCGGGAAAAAACCCACTAAGTCTAAAATACTACAGGTATGAGTTGACGAGGTTTATCGAAAGGTAAATAATCGAAGGTATGATTTTGTTAGTTGGTAGAAAACTAGCTACAATCTAGAAGAATGAAGGAAGAGCAATGGGGAGGGACGAGAGCAGAATTAGTGTGAAATGTTCCTCACCTGCAGCTGGTACTGGACCTTCGCTTCGCCGACGTCCAGGCTTCCCACACACAGGGGGGTACTTCCTCTACGTGGACCCCCTGCCTAAAAACCTTTGCCCACAAGGTTTTGGGAGGGTAGTAAAGGGAAACAAGTCTGAGATGTTGCGGCAGTTGGGGTTGGGGTCCTGCATCTGTAGAGAAAGCTGGGGAACCTGCATGCTTTCCGCCTTAGACTGTTGCTACCACGTCGACCACTGACCAACCGCAGTTGAATCACCCCTTTCACCTGGCGTGGTTGCTTCTGGCATCAGGTACATCGCTGCGCTAGGCTTCCCTACAACAGCCGCTCACGGGCGCCAATCGTCGCAGCCAGTTGAAGTTACACAAGTTTCGCTTCCAGGTCCCATATGACTGTGCTGCAGGTGCACGGGTACAATCAAGAAGGTCAACTCCGCCCACGGTTTCCTCAGCCTTCGGCAACCTGCCCCATTCAACCTGGTATGACTACAACTGGCACTAGGTTCTCGCTTCGCTGTTACCGGGGCTTCCCACATACAAAGTATGCTTGTCACCCCAGCTGTTGCTACCGCGGCTTCCGTTGGCCAGCTTCATCACGCCTCCACCGTTGTCTGCGCTCGTCAAAGGTCCCATTCGCTCTTTTTTTTTTCGACCAAGGAGTTAACATGTATTTGTACTAACACGTAACAGTAATATTGCCTTTTTGGATATTTTATACGAAAATATGTTTATATGTTTCTAATAATGCCTGTCATAGCTTTGACTATATAGGTACTGTAACGCCTCGTATTTTGTTCAGTTCAACAGGGCTGGCATATTTACTTTGTAGACCTAAAGACATTATCATTCATATCACCTTCAAGTTTTACTCTCATCTTTGCACAATGACCATAAATGTTAAATGTTTGGGCTCCCTTGTCCTCCATCAAAATCTAGAGTCGCCCTAGATTAAGAAGAATCAATCATTCGTCCTAGTGTCGCCAACATGTGATGTGCACTGCATTTCCTCCTCATATCGTCATTACATCATCAACTGATTAGCCTAAGCAAAGCTAATAACCTCCAGTTTCTAGATAAAACGAAATAAAGGATCAATAAAGAATTATTTTACCTCTTAGACCACCGATTTCTTCCCATGAAAACCTTAATTCCTAGAATACCCTTCCCTGAAGCGAAGGCGTAACGCTTGGACGGGTGACTAGCAAAGTGAAAAAAAAAGCAGTTTGGCCAAAGGTTGAGGGATACGTATTCTTCCGATGAACAGCTGTACAACGCCCTGCACTGTATAAAAGTTCCCTATACATGTAAAACTTTCGAATAGTGTCCTGAGTACCCCATGACTAAAATGTACCACTGCTAAAGGACTGTCGTACACGCATAAAAAAAAGAAACTATATGCGAAATGTTTCTTCAAAGTTAAGTCAAATTTTAGTGATTATAACCTTAAACCCAAGGGACATAGCAGCTGTCTATTTTCACGGGGTTTTAGGGAATACCCTCTAGTTTGTGTAGAAATGTAATTATTAACAAAAAGGACGTATATCATGCACGTATAATTTGCAGATAAAGCCATCACATAACCAAAGATGTTCATGTCGAATGCAATCAGTTTGCTGGAGAGATGTTAAATTAAATGGATTATGAATTTTTCCTACTGTTTGAGGGGACCCAGAGGTTCATGATAAGCCCGCACGCTCAATGCAACAACTATACATATGCAAATACCAGGTAAACCATATCTTAAATCAGGAAGCGTATCTAAAATCCACCCCATTTATTTCCTTAAATTAACTTAAACTGACATATAATAATGTGAGATGATTTCCTATGTTTAGCATCTAGGTCCATTGCTCAACAAAAGCATATCTACCATATAGTTACTGTACACAACAATGTAAACATTCCTGGGCACAGTACATCTCATATCGAATTTCACAATATATAGATTCCCTAACATATCTGCTGAATATACAATTAGTACCATCCATAGTCTATAATCATAGTTCTGATAATAACTACCATATTACCATCCATTTGCGGCCTCAAGCTAATAATGCCCAACACTGAAGTTGATCCATGTATGCAGAAACCATATTGTCGTTAAAATTCAACAGAACAAAGGAAAAACTAATTCTTTTCCACACTTCCAATAAACCATAAAATAGAATTCTTGTTTGATAGTGTGTTGATGCAATAGTTCGTTCATAGTTCATATAAATATCCTAACAATACACTCTCCCTTCCGTTGATTTAAACTTAACTCTTTTTACACAAAAGAAACTAACCTGCTTTGCAATTAGTTCCGAAACATTTCAAAATGATTCACTTCAATGTTCATATAATACACACACAAAATAAATTCATTTGTTTTATAACATAAGTTCATCTTAATTAATTCACTTTGTTGACATGCATGTTGTAGAGAAAAATCATTTTCGTAGCTCATTAGATTAAGTTCAATTCAAACATTTAATATTGAACACAAAATAAACAATAAATATAATAAATTAATCATCATATGAAATAAACAAATTAACTTAATTAAGTTTCAATGTAAACAGTTAGTTTAACTCTGCTAAATTAATTAACAGTTTATTAGGTTTGATGCCTTGAGATTAAATAAAATAGAATAAGCCAATGTCGTCATCATTATCTAGTACAATTCTAATTCAATTTCAGGTTAGTTCATAGAGTTGTACAACGCGTTGAATATCATCTTGTACCTCCTTGACATATCCTTTATTTAACCATACTTGCCACATAGAAGTACTCTGAATTATCTGTGGATGTTGAATAATTTCCTTGAAACCCATATCAACGAGTAGGTCACGTATACTTGTATTTTGATTATTTTCCATCCTCACTTGTTGGGCATTCTCTGTTCTAGCTTCAGACGTGCCAAGCATACTATCTGAAGATACCGTATCCATCTTAACATTTATAGACGCATCTTGTAATACTTTTGGGTTGTTATCTACTGTACTGAAGTCATGGTTAGTTTCCTTTTGAAAGTCTAACGAATGTCGTATTTCTTTATTTTGTGTCAACAACTCATTCACTACCTGTTTTAATTCCATCGTGTTATGATTAAGTTTTGAAGTATTTTGTTTGTTCCACTTACTGTAATTTGATTGTTCTCTGTAGTAGTTGCTACTTGCATGTTTATTGATAAACTCACGTGAATGACCTGAGATTTTATCAAACGTTACCTCACGTGTACATGATGAGCTTTGCAATTTATATCTCCAATTTCCATACGTAATATCGAGAGCAGATCGTCCAAGAATAATATGGTAACGGTTTCTTAGTAATATATCACACTAACTTATATATATATACGAAATTTATGTACACAAGAAATCTTGATTTTTCCTAGTATGTCTATATTGGTGCCATTAATATCTTTGAGGTTTATGTCATTTTGATTGAGGTTGGTTGTTATATTTAACTTGGTGAATGTGTCATTGTCCATGAGGTTATATCCACTTCCAAAATCTACAAAAGTATGTAATAAGTAAGTAATAAGTAACGGTCACGCCGAAACTACAATTAATAATAATAATACAAATCCATTTACTTATTTTTTATTGTACCAAGATTTTGAAATAGTGACAACAAAAACTCTAAAAACTAGTAACCAGGAGAGTTCGAAGTAAAGCATTATACATTACCAGAAAGTTTAGAAACAAACTTTCATTTGCCCCTTCAAACTGTGCAGAAATCGATCGATAACCTGGACAGTTTATTGAAACATAAGAAGAACAACCTTCCCAGTAAATTCCAGGACTTTCATCTGCATCCCGTAGTGAACTGGTCTATAATTATAATAGTGATAATAATAATAGTAATAATAACAGGGCTATCTATTGCAGTGTATTGTCTTTTTAAACAATTAAAAATAAATTCAAATTCATCATAATCAATTTTTGTGTGTATTACAGATGATAGCCATAATAACAGTGTGTGTCCTCATAATCATGTTTACCATCATAAATTTCATACTCCTGGTCTACATATTGAGAAGAGTCAACCAAATACAACATTTCCCCTCAACTCACCAAGAAACGCAGCAGCAGAATATAGAAATGGAAGAAATCAAGATCTCCCATAACAGCCCCAACCACAACTCTAAATCTCATCAGTGCAACAATGGTGAACCCACCGCAAGCAATAAGTGCATCGTACCCACAATTAGTGATTTTGTGTACATGTTCTAAAAAGCGATTTACGACGAAAAATGTCAGTGCAACGAAAGAGGAAAAGGCCTAACCCCACTGAGGTTAATGATGTCATAATGACTGACCCTGCTTTGGGCAAGTTAGAGCCAAGTGCTTAATTCCTCGTATGTAAAATATCATTTTTTTTATTATTTTCATATTTTTTTTTCAAAATCAGTGTCGTCTTATGAAAAAGTGTGATATAAACGTGTCTACACAAGTCCCCAGTGAATTAACTCCCCCAAAAGTGAGATAATCCCTGGAATGAAGGGGGGAGTGTAATGGGATATGGATCATTAGGTCAGTGTGTTGACTACAAAGTAAACAAACAATAAATGTTACATTAAGCTGACTAAGCATCCATAAGAAGCAGACGACACCAACACCAAGCGGCAAGAGTTGGAAGTACTAAAAATACGCCCACAAATAGGGATATAAAAGGCCAGTCAATCACCTTAGAAGTTATCACTTCTTCGCTCCGAAAAGTGGTCACCTCTACCTACCTAGCTTGGACTTGAGTCAGGACTCTCTCCTCACCCATAATTAAGTTGGTATACCTTTACCTGCTAACTCGGACTGGAGTTAGTATCCTTTCTATGAACTCTCTCCTTTCCTAAAGACCTAAGTTGAAGCATCATTGCAAAGAGGTGAACCACTAGTTTATTCATTGCAGAGCCCATGTTCGGGACGCTCATATTATCAACTGTATAGTAAATTGTATATCATATAATATTGGAACATTTATAATAAACTGGAGTCGGTAAAAACGTCTATAAGTGTTTGCTCTATTTATTCATTCAATAACCACTGTAATAAACGATCTTCGGTCATAAGGACTGTACCAGAATTTATATCGTATATTGTAAAGACAGTGCTATCACGTCATATACGATCCTGTTGCTACGTTACAAAGTAATAACCACAACAATCACCATTACGTGGATCACCAGAATATTAGAAACACCAAAAGAACATCACGATATATAAAAGAACGGACATTGGAGGTGAGATGGGTACAATATAGTCCTCATCTAACATATTAACCCAAATGTCATTGATGCCAAGGACGGATGAGTTAGATTCTTGGTGTTCTTTTTCGTTTTGAGAGATTTCATGGATGTGTTGTATTTCTTTAACATCTTTTTTGCTATGCACTGGATGTTGCTGTGCACGTTGCCTACATTTGACTATAAAATGCCCAATGCGTCCGCACCCTTTGCATAGTTTTTATATGCCGGATATGACCCTTTTATGTGAGGTCACCCGCAAAAAATACATTCCTGTATCCACTCGCTTTTTGAACCTGATCTGTAACTGTTCCTGGAGGATTGACGAGATTCCCAATTAACTTCATTTTCCACTTGATGAATGCGATTCAGTCTCTCTGATAATGCATTGCTATTTTTCTCAATCATCTCATGATGAAGAGAGATTTTTACAGCTTCATCTAAAGGTAATTTATCTATAGATTAATCTAATTTATCTATCTATACCAGATAAACCATATCTTAAATCAGGAAGCGTATCTAAAATCCACCCCATTTATTTCCTTAAATTAACTTAAACTGACATATAATAATGTGAGATGATTTCCTATGTTTAGCATCTAGGTCCATTGCTCAACAAAAGCATATCTACCCTATAGTTACTGTACACAACAATGTAAACATTCCTGGGCACAGTACATCTCATATCGAATTTCACAATATATAGATTCCCTAACATATCTGCTGAATATACAATTAGTACCATCCATAGTCTATAATTATAGTTCTGATAATAACTACCATATTACCATCCATTTGCGGCCTCAAGCTAATAATGCCCAACACTGAAGTTGATCCATGTATGCAGAAACCATATTGTCGTTAAAATTCAACAGAACAAAGGAAAAACTAATTCTTTTCCACACTTCCAATAAACCATAAAATAGAATTCTTGTTTGATAGTGTGTTGATGCAATAGTTCGTTCATAGTTCATATAAATATCCTAACACCTACGACAAACTTATTACTAGTATGAGTGCGCTTTCCATCATTCTGGAAACGTAAACAAACACAATGTGGTAATATAGGGGACTGAAATCCCGCATGCGCGCTGGCAAATGAACTTAATAGCCTGAAAATTGAATGAGTTCTGTGACATGGTAGCCATCCATGCTATTAGATTTTTCTATTACTACAGCTTACATTGTACATGGAGATTGATTATTGATTAGATTTTGTTCTGGTGTAAAATTTTACCCATGCTGAGTGCGTTTAAAAACGTGTAGTGTTTGTCTTTGAATTCATATAAATGTCTTATTCATACCGTGTATAAGTAACTAGATGAGGTAATAAAATTAAATCCAAACATTATCGCCTCTATTTTATATTAAAATCTCTATTAATCATAGCAGACAACTGGAAGAAAAGCGAGAATGCTTTTATACAATGATAAGTATTTTATACATCTATATGTTTCGCAGACTACTAATTTTATTCAAAATTAAGTGATATACTAATGAACTTACGTATATCACATGCTCTCTCAATTTCCATCTCTTTCTATCTCCAAAAGACATTGCCATCTTCTGGCTTTTAGCGCAAATATAACAAATAATCAACCCCAATCAATCATCGAATTCCTATGGCTAGAAGTTATTTTAGGCGTGAAGAAAATCCGTAAATCCTTCACTGTTTTTTATATGCCCTTCTTTAGTTCACAATGGTTCGTGGTGTCCTAAAATCTTGCAACGTTAATTTAACTCATTTCCCGACGTCATACAATAATGAAATTTTGCACAGCAACGTAAGTCGGGTGATAATTACAATATTCCATTGTTCCTTTCATATATTTCTTTACAGGGTGAGTCCAAAAGATGTGGACAAACTTCGGGAGGTTCCTCCTGAGATTAAAACAAGGAAAAAGATTCTCTGGTATTTTCTCAGATTCCGCTTCGTGTGGAGATACAGGGTTGCCCACTTGGAATCCAAAATCGACTGTTGATAATTGTATCTGAACAGAAAGATGACACCTCTGTCTGCGAAACTGCGTATGATACACTTTTTGTGATGATCATAGGTACATGTTTTTTTTGTGTGTGCAAGTCTAGAATCGCCTCCGGAAGATTGTCTACATCTTAGTGGTATTCGAGAAATTGACAGAGAACATTTTTCTTGTTCTGATCTCAGGAATTACCACCCGAAGTTTGTACACATCTTTGAGACTCACCCTGCATTTTTGCATATTTTAAAAACATGGACTTCTTTATCCTAAAATAAATACTAGCCCGCAACGATATTGAGTTTGACTGGTTGTAGAACACTTTAGAATTTGGGTTACAAAACATTAACTTGGGAAAAAAAAGTATGCAAACACCGAAATAACTCGAGAAAATAAAAAAAAATCTTTTCAAATAAGACTTTTCGTATACAATTCGTACTGAAAAGTAAAAGAAAAAATGTTCATGCATGACTAAATAGAAAAGGATGGAGCGTACCAATTCAAGAATTTGTAAAGTGACTGTATATGAGGGTGCCTCCCACGCGCTTTTCTTTTTAGTCATGCATACACAATTTTTTTTACCTTTTAGTACGAATTGTTTAAGAAAAGTATGTTCTTGAAAAGTTTTCTCCCCTTGTTTTAATTTACTTTTTTTTTAAGTGCGTTTGGAATTTATTTCTTTGGTCCGTGAAAGGTTGCTTGTAAGGGAAATCTAATCTGGACTACGATTTTGTTTAATAAGATATGATCATAGTAGTACGCAACTTTGACCAAGCTAAGATTTTTCGGAAATAAGATACGTTGTGAGACGACGGAAATTGACGGCCGTATGTCCATTATAATGAAGGAACTAAAATAAACTTCATTAATTTGTACTGGACCTTTATACATATAATTTCAAACCTACTGTGTCTTCTGGTGTAACGGTACATGGTGAGTTAATATATTCCATATTTGTTGTTCATTTTTACAGTAATACAGTACCGAACAAACGTAATCACACATCACTTACTTTTCTTGTTATTGAAACGTGAACCCTAAGTTCTTATTAAATATAATAAGTATGTAGCATTAGATTTCCAGTGCCGATCTCTGGAGAAGTTCTCCAAATGATGTAAGACAACCTAGTGACGTAATATCCCTTCGTAGAACTTGAGTTGAGGTGCCTTCTTTTAGGGAACTTTGAGGGAACCAAGGCTTTCGTACATGGGGTTAGGCTACTCTCAACGCAAAGATCTGAACTAGGGTAGTATAACTACTCTAGCAAACCTAATTATCAGTAGGAAATAAAAACTTGGTAAAATCTGGCGAAGATATGATGATCTGTATCTAAAACATGTACAGAACTTTTACATTCCTTTTACGACTTAGTTGTATAATTTTCTCGCTGTAAATATTAAACTGCTTACTTAAAGTATTGTTAAGTTCCATTTAACCTGCAATTTTTATTCAAGATTACTTTTTAATTGCTTGGTTTAACCTAATAAATTAAAGAACCTTTTACCCTGCCATCTATCCGCAGAGTTTGGTGTATGTCGCAAACATTAAAGTTACAGGTAAATCAGAAAAAAAGAACTTGAATTATCTTTGATATCTTTGCGTACGTGTTTAGTAGCAATTAGTTCAATTATAGATCATACATTTTGTTTGCGAAATACAAAATAGATCATGTGAGATTTTTCGTAGCAATCTTACGTAAGTTTCACACTGTCGTAACATATCAAAACAAGCTGTAGCAAATGAATAACTCTTCAATAATTTAGTAGGATATATTTTGGGAGTTGTCTTATTATCATTCATAACCATTAATTTGAGAAATAATTAAATTCAAAGTCGTCAAATTACGGAACAGTTAAATCTAGTTAGAAAGTGCGGATGCCCTTTAGATAACACCCCGAACTAGTAAAAGTAACTTAATGCATTTCAACTTTATATAACATAACAATTCAAAGTAAAGCAAAGCAGGCTATACTTCAAATTCTCTCGGGCAAATAATAGGCTATACTTTAGCTACTCGCTTGAAGCTAACCTAATCTACAACTTAACCTACAGCTAAGCTTGTTGAAGGTTACAGTATCATTATAAAGTATTTTTATTTATCTAAATACACATGTCCATCTAAATCCTACAAAATATTAGAATCTATTGGGTCTATTTACGAGCTAGTCGGTAAGAGTAAAGTTTCCTTATATACAATCTATTAAAAATATAAATAAGATGGTATAACAAACTATATAAGCTTAAGAATTTCAACTTGTCTCTGTTTTATAACAACAAGAAATTGCTGCTAGGTTTAAATAATTTATTTTAATTCACTGGAGAGTGGAGATGTCTTGGGACGTGAAATAGTGTCCCACTGGTGGTCTGTGGACCATACTATGACAAACACTGCCCTAAGAGCTGTTGAATTAATGCTTTGTTTGAACTGAATTTTGAACTTCATTTATGGCCTTTAGCCATCTAAGGCTCAGGTTTGTATGTCTTTATGAGAAAAGGAATTAAAACCCTACTACACTAAAGAATTAATGTTAGTCATTTGATCAAAAACGAGAAAGAAATATCTTAGACCCAAAGACAGATATGGACCCAGAACCTTTCAGTTTTTATGTGGATTACGTATTTGTTAAGGTAATCTGTTCTTGTAATTTGAAAAAAAAAAATGTTGAAGTGGAAAGATTTCTGAAATGTTAACATTTCCGATGCATACATATAATTCTGTGATTAACTGTTTTCTGGGGGTTAGTAAACAATGGTTGAATGAAAAGACTTGGTATATAACACGTGGAAACAATTAAATGAATTGGTTGCAGCAAGAAAGCAAATAAGCACAATTAAATCATTGTTAATGTTTATTTTAATTATCCAAATTGCTGTTTTATAATTAATATCGTCCTTGTTGTTTCTTGCTGGAAGATACGGCACTAATTGATTCTCCAAACTGCGTAAAAACGGGGAAGTTTAGTAACTGTTATTACAATTATTATAATGGTTTTCAGGTACAAAACTTATTCTGTACATATTACTGTTCTAATTGCTTTTTTTTTTACATTTCTGCTTACAGAAATGATATTACTCAGCAATTATAAACATGCTTTGTCACACTAAAAACTCTTTTAACAATATTTTTTTTTGTAAGGCAATAAAAATAAAACTGTTAAGTGAGAGAATATAAATCATTTCAGGGATTCTGCCAGAATTTTCAGTTTGAGAGGGTCTACAGGCAACTTTAGGGAAGTGAGTTTTGCAAGGTTCCTATTCATTTTCAACAGTAAAAAAAATTAAGTTGGGGGGTGTTATGCCCTAAAATTTTGGAGAGTCGACACGCTTCCAATTAGGGGGATGGGTGGTTTGGCAGGATACCTGGATCGTTTGGTTATTGTACTCAAATTTATGAAACAATATCTTCGTGTGTGTGCAGGTGCAGGCTATGTTTGCAAATAAGTGGTGGTGGGGGTGGGTGGGGGTGCGGTTCTCAACTTAAAGCTAAGTTTTTATAACATGTAAATCCATAATTAAAATTGTAAATGAAAACTGCGGGAAAATTTGTTTCGACAAAAAAAAAATCATCGATTTTTGTGTCAGAAATTATTTATTATTTACAATAGGAGGATAATATTTACCATGATCTATAGAATGTAAAGTCTTTCCTCTACTATATCACCTAATTTCGTAAATATAAAAACCAAAATAATAAGTGAATGCCATGTGTAAAATAAAATATAAATCTGTTGCAATGTTCCTTTTTCTTCCTTTCATTCATCTTCACTCTCTGGGGGAACGTTTTCCCCTATTACTGGTTTTCCCGCTAATGTATGTGTAAGACCTGGTGTTTTGTAAAAGCTATAAGGTTGTATTTTAACGCAGTTAAGGGTTGTTTTGTTTGTCCCTTTAATGTCATAACGGCCTGATGCATAGGTGATTTAACAGAGTGCCCATAGCTTAGATGCTAGAGCGATGTCTTAGCAATCGGAAGGTTCTGGGTACTTCCACACATCCTGACTGATGTTTTTCTGTCATACCAGTCAAATGGCGGGGTGGTACCTACTAACTAAAGCCTAGACACATCCTCTCCCCTACCCTATCCAGGTCTGAGCCTGAGATGTCATAAATAAATTGAAATTCCATAAATGCCTAAAAGCCCTAAGTATATTCAATTTAATTTAATATCATAATCTGCTCCCAGAACAGTGTCTATTCGATACCAAGCAAAGGTTGTTTTGTAACTGTTCCTGTTACTTTCTTCTTTTGCAAATTATTCTGTTCCACAAAAAGGTGACAGGATGAGGACAAGAGAAGAATATGTTCCTGTATTTCAAAGTGAGAAAATGATTAATTGATTCTAGATACTATTTTCTTTGACATCAAATTTTGAAATGAACATCGAAAATATTTCGTTACGATACCTTCATTGTATATTGTCTCCGGTCGATGAATCGTTTTATATTACTCAATAGTGAAGGTTTCGATGATTGGTGATGGTTCAGATTCCATTTTAATCTATTGATCTGGTCCTTAAGACATCTTCATCTGATGAAAGGCACTGGCAAACCATTAACAGTACACTTTGCTTGTGATCCTTTGTTAAATAAGCTTGTTTGCGGGCAGAACACTAATTCAGTACTGTGTAATGAGTTGGGAAAGAATACTCGCGAAGAGACGTCAACCCTCAGCCATGTAACGGGTTTAGACCATAGATGCTTGTCATGCTCATAAACATTGAATTGTTAAAAATTGCAGTGAGGACACATAGCCTGTAAGTTATGTATAAGGGGTTAGGTTGCAATACGGTTGCAATTGGTTCTGCATCCCCCACAACTTTCAGTTAGTGCGCCCTCTATTATAACTGAATCACGACACCTCTGCCCCCCGCAGCGCTGGGGTTGCGAAGGAGGGTTTTACGCCCTGTTGCAATATATATCAAAGTGATTTCTCCTCGTGAATTTTGAAAAAAGATCAAAGTCAGAGCCATCTAGTGTCCAGACATGATAACATGTGAAAAGTATATATATATATATATTCGAATATAGTGAAAAATTCTCTGAAAACTCACGTGAAGAACTTCGTCATTGATCATTATTGGAGATATGAACCTAATGTATATTGCCTGGCCCGCAGGACCACCAGACTGGAATTCTGGTCAACTTAGGCCACTTTCGTCCTGAGATTGTATATGTTATGTGAGAAATAAATTTTTAAAATTTGAGATTTTCGAATCAGACCTGCACAACAATCCAACAGCCCAGACCACTGCAAATCCTTGAAAGTCTACCTGATTCAATCCGAAAGGCGCTGGCTAAAATTGTAATTTGTGCAAAACTGTATGATCTGGAAGTGGACAATTTATGAGGGATTTTCTTATAATTTTCACAGGATTTCCTTTTTGTTTAGAAGAAACTTATTCGTAATTTAATTATTATTGACTTATATGTTGTACTAACTAAATAGTAAAAATTATCTGAATTAAGCTTAAAAGAGTTGTAAATTTAATTTGTATTAAATTTAAACTTTTGATATTTACCTTAATAAGTAAAAGTCAATTTATAGTATTATATTATAATGATATACCTTAACTTAATAGTAACCTTTAGATATTAGTCTGTTGTATCAAAGTATCTCTAAAAGTTGTACATAGTTTGGTTTAGAGGGCTTTGTGACGACAAAACTTAATAGTATCATTCAGATATCCTAATATCAAATATGTTTATAAAAAATATATAATTTCGTTATAAAGTATTGGGAAATGATTTTGGAGATTCTTGTGAATTTCTTAAGTATTGAGTGTTTTATAAAGATTGAGCCAATTATAACTACAGGAACAATAATCTATACTGCGATGGCAATTAATTTCCGTTTTATTGTTCGAACTTTGATCCAATGAAATGTTTTGCTTAAATTATCTTTCATAAAAAGAACCTAAAGTATTAGAAAGATTAATACCGTCCCAGCGAAGTACTTTATCGTCGAAGCAAAAGAAGATAGCACCATCTATGATATATAATGGTACTTTCACTGGTAAGAAATTGATCAACAATGTTTCGTGAGTGGATATCTTTCAATTTGGGGTCAATACAAACGCTTCTTCTTTTCCGCAGGCTACGAACGAAATCATCGCAGACGTTGACTATTAGACAGTACGAATATCTCTTACAATAAAAAAAAAAAAATCATTTCCATGGTTACTCAGCTGCATGAGGAGCAGTGACGGCGTAAGGCAATCTGGGGCCCGGGAGAAGTGAACTTGATTGATTCCCGTTTGCAAACAGAATTGTAAGGGCGCACTGTTACTGTTGGCCACAATATCTTATTTTCCGTTCTTCCGTGCTCCTCCTGAAAGCTAGGGTGTCAACGGGGTCTCACTTGCCAACACGAATAGCTTCTCACTTCATTAGCCGTAACTTATAGATGAGAATGGTTATTCAGATCGTAGAACGTAGGCCCTACAGTCAAACATTATCCATTACAGTCAAACACACAAGTAAGACTTCTGAGACGACATAGCTACACGTATTAGTTACCAACCACCATCAATGTGCTTCATTGATTAATCTTAACAAGTGATTATTCACTTGTTTCGGCGACCGTTAGGTGCTCTTCTGCAGTTGGGATCCGAGACGTGGGCACAACCAGCTCCGCCCGTTCAGCCGCTACTCATGAGGACGAACTGGGTTGAATTTAGGGGCTAAATGACTTAGATTTTCAGCGTTTCCTCATGGACTAAAGGTATGGATTCTAAAAGTTTTTATGTAAGTTGTCGAACGTACTTTTAAATGCGCTTTCAATTGTCGAATTGATACATTTTAATACAAGCTGTCTCTTATTGGGATATACATTAGATTCTTACAACATGTAAAATATTGAATTTTGTTTGTAGCACAGCCTTGAAGTGTTACAGATGTTATAATGCTTTTTCTGCCGTAAGTATTTGCCTCTCTTACACGCCACCTATTGCTAATTTAGTAATTGCACGGGTCACAACTTCTACTTTAGATAATACACTTACTCTTGTTAAAAAGTAATTTCCTATTTCCATCCCTCTTTATATTAAAAATATACGTATACAGTTCCGTAAAGTTCATGCTACCATTGACCACTTGTGAAATAGGGAAAGGTTTGATGTTTCGTGATGAAGTGGTAAATTGTGTTTCGGAAACTTCGCAAGTTTTCGGTTAAACTCGTTCTGTTAAATTCCTCCCCCCCTCTTCCTTTACTCATTCCAATTTTGTGCCCGGAAATAGTGCAAAACTTCTCCTCATTTGCTTCGGTTCCTTCCTCTCCATTCCTTTTTACAAGAGACGCAGGTGTTTCGAGTTTCTGCTCGGTTGAACTTTGATTAACTCATTAATTAAATTCGTCTTGCAATTTGTAATTTGAAAGGAAGTACTTGGGTGTTTTTTTTTTCTGAAAACAAATTTCGACTTTTTTTTCTTTGTTGATTGAAGACAGATGGCAGGACTGGGTCAGAGAGACAATCGAGGTAATGTCACGATATAAATTACAAAGTTTCAGATATATTGCTTCATCATTGTCTAATTTCTTCCGTAAATCACTGTCGTTTTAATACCTAGAAAAGACAAAACATGTAACGAATTTAATATGTGAATATGGTTTTCAATTTTCCTAAAAAAAGTTTTTTTTAAAAGCTTTCGATTAATCTTAGGCAATTTAGGCATCCAAAATTTTCAGAATTCGGGCTGTGAGATATAACGTGGTGCAGGACCGTCTAAAAGCATGAAATGTTTAGTTCTGTGACAGTTTCGGTTAGAGCCTGGTTCAGAAATAACGTACGTAACGTAAGGTAATAATTGAAACAATGTACTGGAACAAATGCGTGTATGTTTCACGTATTAGCCGTGACCTAGAGAAACTTAACAATACAGAAGTTGATCTATACATAAGTTCATTAGGTCTGTCCAGTCATGGCACACTTTCTGATACCACAGGAGATGCTAGAAACTTAGCATATCACAGAAAGTATATTTTATGTGAAATCTTATAAACTGATCTATTAATTAGGTCTCCTAATTTGTATTACGTATAAGTTTGTAATTTTGTAATATATAGCCTATAATTCTCCGACATCTTGTATACGTGTGTGTACAGCGATGTTTTTGTGTCTAAGAAACATTTAAGTGATGTACTCGCAACAAAGTGACCTAACAAAATCGTACTATTTTTTACAAAACCGAATACTGTTCCTGTTTTCTAGGAATGTACGGTTCATTTATTGCTTCATGTAAAAGACCATTGTCGAACCTTGATTGACCACTTGCTAGAATCACAAATACAGATAGTATATCTCACGCTGGAATTTACATTAACGATAGCTGGCCCGATTGAAGTCGAACTGATATTTAAAAGGAATGTACTATGCAACAGTCAGGTCAGCTACCTTAACCTCCTTCCACGACTCATCTGCTATCGTTGAACTTTCGCGAGAATTCAGATGCTAATTTTGAGTGGTGGAAATTTACAACGTACACTCCAGACTTTAGACTGAGTACAATGTTTTTTTTATATTTTAAACTGTTTTTCATTTATACCGTTGAGTATTAGAATAACTCCAAAAAATAAATCTTTTAAAATAATACTAGAATAAAGTTTCATCAAAACGTTTCTGCACTGTCTTTAAATCTCCGATTGAACTGTAGAGAGTGTGCTTGTCTTCAAACACAAACAACCTACTACGTTTATCAATTTTCCATTTCTACTTCACATATCGTAGTAATTAAATCAACTATAATAGTTTCTATTACGTTGTGTTTGTTTTGTAAGAAAATGATTCCTGTTTTGTCTGTCTTTGAGAGTGCTGTAAATTTTCCCGGCCATTTTGTTTCTGAAACACATCATATCAATTTCTTTTTAATTACTTGGATAGTTTCCAGTCCTTTATATATATATATACAATATTTCAGATCATGGTTGCCTATACTCAACTTTTTTTTTGTGTATGTGTGCTTTTTTTTTATTTTCTAGTTACAGTTTTAAGTGACAGCGAAGTGTGCAAAGATCATAAAATTTCGTTACCATTTTGAATTGTTGCTATGTCAGCAGTTGGTGCCATTAATGTCTGCGTCAGAGCTACTTCAAATGGTCGACTTCTTCGCACTGGTGGTTATCGATTTTGAATACTGTGGTAATAATTTATTGTATACTGTCTGACATGTACGTAGTTTGTTTATTACCTTATATTTGACTTTGACTTCTTTTTTTTTTAAATTTCATAAACTTTGAAACGTTTTCTTCTGTGCATTCAGGATCACATGTATTGACTTGGTCTGCTTTTGCATTTTTTTTTTTACCTTTTGTAGTGCTCGTATAACTACTTTTATTAGTAATTTTAAAGGCACTTTTAATGTTCTCTTTGAGCGTTATTTGCTGAAGTTGTTAAACATAAAACCACAAAACAAATAACTTTATGAATATGCATAAACGTTCTAAGATATGCTTATAATATTACTTATTTCTAACTAAATTAAATCCTAAATATCTTTCATTTACGTTATTAAAAATACCTTATACATATTTTCTCAGTATTTATCTTGAATTTATTTTCCTCTTTTATTTGACATATACATAATTGTTAGTTAGTTGAAGAAAAACAGATGGAGCGTGTAGCTTATGTATAGAGAGCTGAATAATGGATTTTGTAGATAGCTGCTTTTAGGCTCTTTTGTTTTGTTTCTTTCTTGTACATTGTTTGACTGTTTCTCACACTTACTTTATGACATTATATGGTCCTGTGAGTAAGTTATTAGTTATCTAATTGTAATAGTTGCTTCTATGGTATTGTACTAGTTCCTATATTAACCAACAAGCTACAATTTTTCTTGAATATGAATCCTAGGATCGTTATTTGAGTCTGCTCGTTACATATTGAACAGCTAGTTGAAATCGTCACACTATTTTCCGTCGATTATAATTATCTCTGCCTCTTAATTGCCTAGGATCTATTCTTCGTGACTCTCCTAGTCCATTTTCTTTATCTTCTTTCATTAGATTTAACTAGTCCTTAATTACTTTTATAGTTAACAAAATTAAGTTAGAATATCCCGGATTTTAATAGACGAGGCGGCGCCAATTACCGAAAGAAGAGGTATTACACCCCACAAATGATAATTTGCCTAAAACTACTTTTTTTTTCGAATTGCATTCGTAGGCATTAATATTTGAAAAAAAAAATCAGGATTTTAAGAAAGCAACTTTATAATTTTCACCAAAATCTGAATCACAATTAACAAAGTAACACTTACATCAGCGGTTCTCAAAGTGTGCTCCGCGAAGCCCTGGGGCTCCGTGAAGGCTCCACGACATTCTCCGTGGAAAACAATACTGGTATTAACAGCAAAGGTTCTCAAATAATTCGTGAACTACTTGCCTTTTGCTATGACCACATTCTCTACATATTCCCATGAAATCACGTATTAATGGTACTCAGCGCTATGTTCCAATCTCAAAAAAGTAAAAGTTTTATCAACTATATCTGATTTTCAATGCATCCATTTAACCTTTGAGAATAGCAAGTAGATAGAAAACGCCAGTACAAAGGGGAACTGACTATGACAAAAGCGTAATGATTCTTTTCCAAGTATCGGTATTAGAATTGGCTGGAAACATTTTGAAATGTGTCTTTTAATTTTAACAGTAAGAAAAAAAGGATGAATGCAGTTTACTGTAAAGTACAAGGTCAAACGGAGACAGAGTTCACTCGACAAGTTCACTGTTCGTTCACTCGACAAGTTCTCACGAATAACGGATACGCGACTTTTCAGCTGGCACGTGCTGTCTGTAGGGTTTAGTGTTACCCTTTTTTTCTTTGCTATTTGTTGCTATTATAATTCTACGTTCTTTTGTTAGTACGTATCTATGCGAGACTGATTTTTCAACTTGTTTCTACAGAAATTGGAAATACATCAGATTGGATGCTGAACCTGATAAGCGACTTCAAATCTCTTCCATAAAGGCAGACGTAAAATAATTTTGCATGGGTAGGAAACAACTGAATTTGCCACATTGATGTGATTAAATCAACATTTACTTAATCAGGAAATATTGTCGTGCGTTTGTATATTGTCCTTGTTTTTCATGGTTATTGTTCTTGATCACGAAGAATAACATAATATATGAAAAAACAAAGCGTTACTTTTACTGCTGATAGAAACCAGTTTCTGCCAGTAATGAACTACTCCACTGTGTATGTGTTTATCTTTTTAATTTTCTTTTCTATACTCAATTTGCAACTTTGGTCCAAGTCAAGTCTTTCTCATTTGCTTACCCGCGGAAGCAATTTAAGGGATCCGTGATTTTTTTGCGCATACACATATAACACATTCTTACAAACATTCGTTCACTTCTCCAAATTTTGCTAGTTTCTCCCTTTTCGTTCCTCGTTGACTGTCCTCTTCCCAGTCTTTTAAACCTTCGCTTTTAAGATGTCATTTTTTAGTTCTCTCACAAGTTAATGTTTCCACAAAATTTCTTGCCGATGTTCCTTTTTTTCTCGCCTTCTCTGCTCGAGACTTGGAATTATTAAGATTAGGTTTTCTTAACAATCTCAACCCCATCCACTAGCCACCACCTATGCATTTCGACTCAGCCCGAAAAATTCTAAATTCCCATGTGATCAGTTGGACAACTTTACTTACATGTGTATGGCAGCCGACTTAAGTGATATTTTTGCATTCCTGAACGAGCCTTGAATATGTTTCCTGTTGAAGATAAGATTGAGGCAGTAATTATACAAATAACGCTGTGGGAAAGCCGATCTGAAGCTGCATATGTGTCATTTCTGGAGTCCACTGACAAGGATTACCAATAGAAGTGAAACAAACTGAGCATCTGCGTGATTTGATGACTAGCTTAAGAGATTATTTCGCTGCATCAGATTCCAAAAAATTCGTGGATAAAAAATCCTTTTGAACATAGTGAGGAACAGTTGGCAATATTATCTGAGGAGGAGCAAGATGAAGTCATGGTTCATTGAAGACATTTTTAAAACAGTGTGCACTGGATGAATTCTGGGTAAAGTTATATTATGGTTATAAGAAAATAGGTGAAAAGCTTTGAAATATTTTAGTGCCATTTCCTTCCACATATCTTTGTGAGCAAACGTTTTCGATATTTTGTTATCTGAAGAATAAACACAGAAATCGCCTCTACTTTGAACTTAATGTAAGGTTAAAGGTAGGAAATATCGAACAAAACCAGGTATGATTTTTTCATTTTAATTAAATGAAGAAGTTACGAGCTTGTAATGGTTACCTCTAAATTGTTATAAATATAATTTTGTGTAAATTTACTTTCTTTTTTAATAGGACTTAAAGATTGTGGGGTTCGTGGTACATCTTCGAAAATAAGACCTAAGTCCTTCACATTTGAGAAATGATGTACCTACATAACCACTCTTTCGAGGCTTGAAATTGGGAAATAGTAGTCAGGGCCTTGAAATACCATCTCGACATTCACCTGATCAACTGAGGAAAACGTTGGAAAAATTGTCAGGATGGCCAGCAGCAGGGTTTGAACTCATGTGCCTCCCAATTGCTGATCCAAAGTCCGCGACATTACCAACTGAACTACGAGGTTTGGGTCATTAGCTTGTACGTAAACAAAATCTTTTACAAGGTCTAGTTTACAAAAACCGGGTCTAGCAAATTATATTGGGGCTCCACAGCTTCGTATTTGGGTTACAAGGGCTCCGTGGCCAAAAAAGTTTGAGAACCACTGACTTACACGAAACACAAGCATATGCAAAGAATATCCCATTTTCAGTAAATATGGTTACATAAAAAAAAATCAACCGTTTTTCAGTATTTAATACAATAGACTGGGAATATATAAATTTTGCCACTTGGAAGTGGCAAGTTAACTTTCGTATTATTTTTTAGTAAGTAGGACAGCAAGTTCAATTTTATATTCAGTCTCTGCATTCTTGGTTTTATATTGAGATTAATTTAATATTTGCTAGTATTTGGTAGAAGGAAGGAAGCTGCATATAATAATAAATTAACTACATTACAAGTAATAGTTACTATGAAACTAAAACAAATCTCTTAACATATGCTAGAAATATTCCCTCTTGGAGCGGACCCATTTTATTTGTATAGAACAGTAGTTACAAAAACAAAATCCAACCAATTCCTATTTCACATAAAAAAATACGCTAAATATCGACATATTATCATGTAGATAAGATTACTCAGTTCATACAGTAAACCTAAATTACAACTGGTATTAATATTAACTTTTTAGATTAATTCACATAATTCGTAATAAACGATTTCACAAAAACAACATCTTCTTCATATATGACCAAACTATCTTCATTTTTTAGATTTAATTCACATTTCTAACACTAGATGGAAACAAGAAACAAACTTACTTTCTTTCGCTCCAGAAATATCAACATTAGCTGAATGCCTTGTATTGACATACTACAATCGCACTTCTTTTATTATAGTTTAAAAAAAGACAATGGAGCGTGATGGCGAAGAAACTATAGCCATGACGCTCAGGATATCTTTCATATGTCACAGTACGGAATAAGATTCTTCAAAACATATTTATGTTTAATGTAAGTGTATGATAAAGGTTATAAATTCCATACGGTAGTATAAGGTACGTACGGGTAGTCGGTAAATAGCATTGAGAGCTAGCTAAAGTATTTTGTATACAAAGTCCTACTGATAACGTGTCGTGTAGACGTAGAGTATCAAATACATTAAACCGTGTGGTGGTGTTTTTAGCTCTACCTTCAGACCATAGTTTAAGGGGAGGTAGCCTCTTTTTCCTTCCAATTTTTGTTGACAATGTTGTTGCTCACTAGCAAACATTCCCAACCAAAGTGACAACACCTAATGTCAACAAAACCAAGCGCTTTAAGAAGTACATGGAAAGTTATGAAAAATAACTTGAAACTGTATTCATTTCATGAAGAGGAAGGTTCAGAGCTAAAAATCGAAATGTACAGTCAGTGCGAAAAGTTTGTATCCAGTCGTGACATTTCTTCATCAAACAACCTTGGAATGGATGATACTAGTGCGTGTGCTTATGTGCCCCGTGTGCAGTTTGATGAAGCATTATTGTGAATGACGTCATTCTATAGGTTGAGAGCAAAGTGTTAGGGAAAATGATGGTGGCCATCTGAGTAGTCCGACTATGGAAATCCAAAATGGCCGCCGGAACATACTATTTCTAGCAAGTAAATAACAGTATCTTAGAAAGTATAACACCTTGAGAGATGATTTTCGTGTTAAATTATAGTATTTCATTAGCAAAATAGTTACCAAATCATGATAATCACCTGGGTAGTCCATCTGGAGCCATGGGGAGGGGAAATCCAACATGGCTGCCAAAACAAGTCATTTCTGGCCTAGAATCAACCACAGCTGCGGAGCTATTGGATCTAGAACTATAATTCCAAAATTGTAGGTTTTTATAGCAGAAATGATCAACAAGTAATGGTGACCATCATCTTAGGCAATGGGGAGGGATGAATCCAATATGGCTGCCAACAAATAATTTCTAATATACAAGGAACCGCATAATCAGAACTATTACAGCTAGAACTATAAATGTTGTGTCCATTGGAGGGGTTTATGGCTAAAATGATGGACAAAAATAGTGACCACCTGGACAATGGTGACCGTCTTTGGTCATGGAAAATTAAGAATCCAATATGGCTACCGAAACGAAATTTCTAGCATTGAAGCACGTATCTTCGGAACTACTGCACATAGAGCTATTGTCAAATTGTAGTGTGTTACTGTCAAAATGATCAAATATAACAAGAAACCCTACAATTTGACGCCCAAACCATAGCTCTAGGCGCAATAGTTCTCAGTCTTATAATCGATAGAATAGCTTGCTAAAGTTATTACTTTCACTGCTTCCCGCGTACTTTCTAATGATCTTGGTTCTGTTATCATTAAGCGTTGTCGTTAGGGAATGTTTGCTGGTCAAATAAGAAACAAGTTTAGGGTATACGTGCTCTACTTCAGTGATTTAACATCTAATATCCCTGCTTACAACTCACAAGTGGGAGGATAGTGGGAGAATACCCTTCAGGAATGTCGATTTTACAAAACAGCGAAACCTGAATACACAATCTTCAATGTATTCAATTTTGCAGATATTTAAACTATTTGAATCAGGACAGCAACTGGAAAATGTTCTCTGTGTATATTATGTTGTGCGATAATACGTATTTTTCCCAGATGACGTCAGATACTGCGTGGATTACATACTTCAGTGCACCAAACAATATACGTGTATCTAATATTTATGCATAAATTAACTTTGAAGCATTTAGTTATTCGTGAGCACTCCTGTACATAGATGGCAGCACTGTTCACTACATATTTCTGAAGCAAGAATAATTAATAAAAATAATTACTATTTTCGATTACAGTTTTGTTTTAAACATAATAAACACGATGCTATTTGAATATGCTGTAACCATTAATCATATCCAACGTATCGAAGAACTTTATCAGTTTAATTACTTCACATTAGAATTTATGTTTTGTAATTTTATAACATTCAACGTGAAAGCTGCGTTGTACATTTTTGATCAAATCTACAAATACTTCTATACTTGGTGGTTCTATCAAGTAAAGTAATGCATTTTTTTTCATTTTATGTATTCAGTGATTGAGTCTTTTCTCATTCCGGAAAAGCTAAAGAATTCTTGTCTTTGTATTTTACTTTTTGGTTCTCTTTGCATTTTGTTCTTTCTCCACTTTCATCGTATTTTCCTTAGCTCCTTTTTTTCTCGTGGTTCGAGTCACTGTTTGTGTACCCTCCTATCCGTCAAAAAGTAATGAAAATCTTTATTCGTCGATCCGTTTACAAAGGGATCTACTACTACTGCTACTACTATTACCTTACCCCCATCCATAACTACCGGAACGCCATCTCCTCCCCGCTACCGTACTTTAAACGTCAATAGCTGACAGCTTCAACGAAAACGAAGTAGTTCAAGAAATGAGATAGTAAAGATGCTTTTTTTTTCTTTATTGGCGGAGGGGGTGGAAGGGAAAAGAGGCAGTGGATCCAATTGGAAGAGTATCTTGCATCCACTTGGTAAGATTGTGAACACTGGTAACTTTGGAGTTTGTCTTCAAACGAAGACGACAGACTTATTGGTGGGTTATGAGATGAAGTCCTCCCCGCGCGCGCTCTCTCTCTCTCTGTGTATGTGTGTGTGTGTGCTGTTAATACCAGTCAGAAACCTTATTCATCTGCTGAGAAAACAGTTTCCTTCTTAAATGATAATGTGATGCCTGCTGATTGTGTATGCAATCTCTCTTTCTCTCACTTTCTCTTTCTGCGTTCAAAGGGTTTCCGCCAGGATTTTTAGTTTGGGGGTGTAACGTCAAAATTGGGAGGGTGTAAGTGGAGTTTTGCATGCTTTCTATCGATTTTTCACCGCAAAAATTTGTAAGTTGGGGAAGTGTTGTCAATAATTCGGGGGTGGGGATCTCGCGGAATCTCTCTCTCTCTCTCTCTCTCTCTCACACACACACACACACACACACACATAGTGTATATTTAAGACATATACCGTACTATCGTGCGCGCGTGTGTTTCTCTGCTGTGAAAACTAGCCTTGATATTCAAAGGAATGTTAACTTAAGAAGAACATGGTTATTCTGTCCGCTTCGCTCTTTTATAAGCGTTATTTGTTAGAGTTAAGATTAACGCCTTAAACGATTTTGTGAGCTTCTAAGGTATATAATGGCGGGACATACAGTTTTTGTAAAAGTGGACTCCGAGTCACTTCGTTCAATTGTTCCCGTAAGATTTGAACTTGGAACCACATAGAGAGGTAATCATACTTTAGAGACCCTATTCGTAAAACCTGGGGCGCTTCTACCAACCTTCAAAAGATGTTAGCGATAATAAAACAAGCCAAGTTTGTTTGGTTATGTGCGAACTAATTTAAATACAAAGTAAGTACGCTTACTTCCTGATTGTACAAAGGGAAAATATTAATCTATGATGCAGATATAATAGCGTCTCCCATTGTCTAGTTTTTGAATGAAAAAAATAAATTCTCCATGACTGAATGGAATCTTGTTAGATGGCGCTATAGCATGTGTGAAGTGTAACATTTATATCCGAGAACGCCTCATGACAAATAACTTGATGTTTGCGCACAATTCGCATCTTTTTCCAGTAGAAAAATACTAAATTTATTGTTCCCTGATGTATTGTATTATTCTGTAAATTATACTGTTACATCCGTATTCCATTAACTAAATATGTATTTTCTTCTATAAATAATATTAACAAGACGATTTCTCTTTCGTGCAATATTTGTATATTGACAATATATTTTACAGAAGACATTAAATGTAAATTTCCTTTGGTGAATTAAAATTTTCAAACTAATTACTAAATAGCATACTTTGTCCAATACTGCTTCTTATTATTTTGGGAAGCCCATTAAGTTTGAATTTCAATATTATTTATGGCCTTTAGGTAAAAGATAAAAAAAATGAATTTTATGAGCGGTGTCAGCACTTTCACTTACGCCCGTCTCGATGGCCTTTAGGCAAGTATGGCTTAATTCGGGGATAGGATGTGAGAACAAAATCAGTCAGGGCCTCGTTTCGAAGTTACCATCCCGGCATTGGCCTGGTGTGGCAGGAAAAAGCTTGAAAAATCTTCATTCAGGATGGCCAACTGTTGAGGATTGAACCCAGGATTTGCCGAAGGTAGGTTTACTATTTCACCTGGGTACCAACCGAGTTCCAGCTCTTGTTTTCTTGCTGTGGTTATTTTGTTTTTTAATCACTAAATTCACACGCTTTTCTCGCAGTTGCATTTCCCGCACTGGTAGTATTTTTCACTGCTTCTCCCATTACAATCACACGTTTTATTCGTGAACTACAACTGTGTTGTTAGTTTTTCATTCAATAATTTTAGTTCCCTATTTTACCTTCCAGATGATGGAAGTTAATTGCGGTTTTTGTAAGGAACGTAATCCTGCCATCTACCGATTTCAGTGTAAATAATCACTGCGGTACTGTTTGTGACACAAACTTATTTTCTGAAGTTTCATTTAAAATATCCGTTCTTCTTTCAATTTCCCCTGGAGTTTTAACTTTAAATTGTGGTAAACCATGAAGCCAATTTTCTACTACCATAGCCTGCTTTAATTAGGTACGCGATTTATAATTTGAAACAATCTTATTATATGTCAAAATCCTTTGCATATTTTAAAACTTTAAAGAAAATTTGCACTCTGACCTGCTGCGTTGAAAGCACTTTGAAATATCCATTACGTGTAGTCTTCAAACATGCGGTCTCCGCTTATGTCAGATATTGGTAACTTTATTATTTCACTGAATCAGAGATATATTGCTCATGTGACATGCGATTTTTAGAGCATTCAACGTTTGAACCGTCTCCAGGTAGAACGAGTGGACCTAATCGAAAATTTTAGGATGCGGGATACAATTATGTAGCATGTGTTAGAACTGAGTAACAAACGCAGAATTCAAGAGCTACAATTTATATTGGTCTATTACTGTTCACAGTTAATGTGGTTCTTGGCTGGATCGAGTGTAAAAATCAGCTTGAATCCAAATATATTTATTTCAATTTGACGGCAACGGACATTGAGAATAATACCAGAAGTTCTTGTTTGTGAAGTCCCCAGACAGACAGAGTCTCAAGTCAGACATGGGATAAATCGTGTATCTATATACACAAAAAGAAAAAAAATGTTTCTGCTGACCAAATGTGAACAACACAATATTTGGTTTTCAATATGGCATAGATAACTCCTATTGTAATTACAAGATATACGGCTGACAGTCTGTCCCCTTACTGCCTATGTTTATGACAATCTAATGTACTCCTTATGTCTTTATGTAACAGTATGTCCACTTACTGCCTATGTGTATGATAATCCAATGTACTTTTCATTCAACAATCTGTCCGCTCACTGCCTAAGTTTGTGATAATGCAATGTACTCTTTATGTCAACAGTCTGTCCGCTCACTGCCTATGTTTATGACAATGCAATGTATTCTTCATGTATCAGTCTGTCCGCTCACTGCCTATATTTATGACAATCCAATGTACTCTTCATGTATCAGTCTGTCCGCTCACTGCCTATATTTATGACAGTCCAAACTGGATTCCCAATTTTCCATTATCTCATTACCATAGTCCCATACGCATAAGTAGTGACAATATTTACAAGCACTTTCCTTCAGAACTTGTTTTATTCATGCCTTGATATTGCATAGACCATTTCAGTTCTTTGCTTAGCTGAGTATTGGGTTCCATTCACCCATTATTTACGTGTATTGTTTACTATTTTCATAACTTCGAACGAGAAGAAACAACAAAATATAGATTGTTCTCTGACACTTATAGAATATGTTTGTTCGTTGGTTACTTCTATGATTAAGAGCTACGAATGAGATACGAGCATTAAAATCACCTGTTAAAATTACAGCCAATAATAACAAATATACAAGTCCATTAAATTAACTTGTTTTTAAATAGCCTGGAGATGAAAATCAACATATTCATCACCGTGTAATTTGAACATAAACGAACTCTACAAATAGACCTCCTGTGGAAATTGTTTGGACAACGTGTCAATGTTAATTTACTTTGCCTTGTTTATCAGTGACAGGACAAAGATTTGTACAGACATTAACACACGTGTCGACCAGTGGTGTAAAGAACCAACTTGGATATTAACATATGTCAATCAACTTATGTTACAAAGATCAATTTTGGTTTCATTCAGGTATGTAATTGAAAATTGAATTTAAATGTTTCAAACTTTAAGAGGGTTTTCTTTATGCAGACGACACAATTAACAAAGAATTGAATTATTTTTGGATTTTAGGTAACTGGCTTATCCGAACTGGGTGAAGGGATGTTAGGAGAAAGTTGTTCAAGGCATAGTTTGAAGATACTATCCCTACATGTACCTATGAGACTGAAGGAAACACTGAAAAAACCTGTTAGGATGAGCCGTCGCTGGATTCATTCCCAGTCTTGTCTCAATATTTTAAAACAAAAACACATTCTAACACAGCTTTTAGCCGTTCCGGAACTTTCAACGGGTTAAGTATAGTAGTGACGGACCAATTTTAAGAAATTTACAGGATGAATTGAGATAATTGAGTGTTGTTTGTCATGAAATGGGAGCGAAATTGTAATGTGGGGAACATTAAAAATGAACAATAATGTTGTTGTAGTGAGTTATTTAAGATGTTCTAAGACTCACTGTATGTGGTGGCGGAATGAACTACTTGCAGTAGAGTTACAGTTGTTTTCATGTGGAAGCGGGTAAGGCAGTGTTTAAATGGCGCTTGTTTGTGCATTACGAGCGTAACAAAGAGTGTACAGATATTTGACCGCACCTAACCTTACCTAACCTCCACGTTCGTATGTTCACTAATTTAAGATAATTTACGAAAAATGCAAGGATGAAATTATTAATAAAAAATATGGGGTGCCGGCAGTGTGTAATGTGTGTGTTTTGAGTGATTTTAATTTGCTCCGTCACTACTACACAAATAACCTCTTAACACTTCTCACAATCAATCTGCTTTCCGGCCCTGTATGGTCCAGGATTCGCATCCTACAGTTTTCAGCCGGACATATTCTGATTTAATTTTTTCCGTAGGTACAGAATCAACCGGGTTGGAGTTACTGGTCTCCCACCAGGCGCCTTCCCAGGTGGCGGATAGGGGAATGCCGACCAGATATGGTGGGTATCGGAAATTCCGCGGCGGACCAAAACCAGTACTGCTGCCTTGCAGTTAGTAGAGGGATCTACAAAGGCTAGGGGACGATAACCCCGAACAAAAATATCATGGTGAGGGGAAGCAGCATCACCATTACCACTCTGAGGCTGAAGATGAATGACATCGCCAAGGCTCAGAGATGGACAGAGGGCGACATCTTGAATGTCTACCTTTACTGCGAGGTCGCAGAGCTGACAACTCTACACCGATAAAACATGTCAAGAAATAGTAACAGATGGTTCATGGATTCTCCTGGGGTAAAATATTCCGGAGGTAACCTAGTCCCTCATTCGGATCCTTGGGATTGCTTCAGGGGGCTCCAAAAACAGGATTAAGAAAGACCTTAGAATAGGAACGTACGAATATTATACCAAACGGGCGCTCTTCAGGTGGCGGTACGCGAGACCGAGAAGTACGAGCTAGACATATTAGCGATACAAGAAGTTCGGTCGGAGGGTCAAGATAGCATCCCACAGGGCAAGTACACTTTCTACTACGGTGGAACACAGTCTCACTATTTCGGAACAGTATCCTTCAGGCGGTTCAGAATATAGAGTTTGTAAACGAAAGACTATCGTACGTTACGATACGTACTCGATGGGGCAACACGGTTTTATTAAACGTCTGTGCTCCGACCGAGGTTGGTACTGATAACGACAAAGATATATTCTACGATGAGCTAGAAAGGCTGTTTGACCAAATGTCGAAATACAATTCGAAAATTGTGTTGGGTGATTGCAATGTAAATGTAGGGAGGGAAGAAAAATGTAGACCTACTATAGGCAAATACAGTCTTCACGAAAAGACCAACAACAATTTAGAAATACTGATAACTTTCGCGATTTCGAAAAACTTACTGGTAAAGAACACGTACTTTGAACACAAAGACATACACAAATACATATGGGTATCTCCGGACGGAAAAACTCTCAACCAGATCGATCACGTATAGAGAAAGCAAGGGGTCAAAACAACTGAAATTCGAAGTGAAACGACTAAATAATCCGAGCATTAAACAGATTACCAACTCGAACTCTCAAGTAGGTTCGAAATCCTAGCCGACTCGAGTAATAATAATGATGATATTAATAATGAAATTGATGTAAGTAAGATGTGGGAGGCAATTCGTGAAACAATTAAGAGCGCAGCGAAGGAACGCGTAGGTGAAAAGAAACAACAGAAAAACAAACCTTGGTTTGATGAAGGATGCGTTAAGCTTCATGAGGAACGAAAACAAACAAGGCAACGATGGCTAAATAATAAAAGCGAAGCAAATACCAACCACTACAGTAACGCGAAACGAAACGCCACACTCGGGTTCAGAAACAAAAAGCGAGAATATCTAACGCAGAAGATTCAGGAGATTGAGGAAAACGGGAAGACAAATAACATACGAGATCTATACAAAGGGGTAAACTCGTTAAGAAAAGGTTACCAGCCGAGCCTAGGAATGATTAGAAATGAACGTGGAGATCTTCAGGCGGATCCGACCAAAATTGTCGATGTGTGGAAAAGTTATTTCGACAAACTTCTTAATGTACACAACGGGGAACAAACAGAGGAATTTGAAATCCACACCGCAGAACCGTGGATTCCCAAACCTAGGGAGATCGAGATCGAAATGTCGGTAAAGAAATTGAAAAATTCAAATCACCAGGAATAGACAATATTCCAGCCGAATTAATTAAAGCAGGAGGAACGGCACTAATCAAGGAACTACATAAATTGATAATTGCTATATGGAGAAAGGAGGAGCTCCCAAAGGAATGGAAAACCACAACAATAGTTCCGATTTCCAAAAAGGGTGATAAATCGGACTGTAATAATAATTATCGCGGAATCTCGTTACTTCCAACCTGTTACAAGGTATTGAGTAATATTCTGTTAACACGGCTAAGTGGATACGTAGATGAAATAATCGGAGATCACCAATGTGGATTTGAAAGAAATAGATATACGTTGGACCAGATTTTTGCCTTGAGACAAATTTTGGAGAAGACATGGGAATACAATGGGACGGTTAATCAGCTATTCATTGATTTCAAGAAAGCATATGATTCTATCAAAAGGGAAAAGTTATACCGTATCCTGATACGATTTGGAATTCCGAAAAAATTGGTTCAACTAATGAAGATGTGTGTCAACGACCCCATAAGCAGAGCACGGATAGGTAATAATATGTTACAGAGTTTCAAGATTCGCAACGGACTGAAACAAGGCGATGCCTTGTCACCACTACTGTTTAACTTTGCGTAGATCACCACTAGATTACGTTTCTGCAAGCTTTGGCCGCCTATATGGTCTGTCGCCAGAAATGTGAATTCTGATTATTTTTTTTCAATAATAATCTCCCTGGGGGTCCCAGGGAGATCTTACAGATCTATTTTTTTTCCTCTATATTAGTATGGCAAAGGGTTTTCAAATGCAACTTCAAGCATCAAAATCGGACTTAGAGTTTGCTAGATCTGAAATTAGCTGTATATATGTGAGTACCCGGTACCGCTAACATACTCGTTGCTTAGCGTCACTCGAAGAACTACCATTCTTCGTGATATTGGTGGGTGGCTGTGATGTTTCATATCTCAGGGATCCCAGGACCTATATGTTGCGGAGTCAGAATTACCAAGTAGATCAGATTAGAGCGTTTTCTTTATATTAATTTGTTTTTTACTAGACTTAGTTCTAGTTTTTGTTAAGGTTTGAAAACATTTCACTTTTGAAGGTGAGTTAGTGGAAGTTGAATTTCATTTGTCTAGCAAGTTGGTTTTCCTGAAAAGGTGTGCTGGCTTTGAGAGTGGTCTTTGCTTTTTAAATGTTTGTACGTAAGTTTTCTCTTTCCTCTCCGTGAGAGCTGAAAATTTAGTTTTGTTCAGAAGAAGTCCAGTGCTATTGCCTTTGCTCTGGTTTCCCCAGTTCCCTGAGTTCAATGTAGAAATGTTTTTTTGTATATGTTTCGATGCGTAGATCCAATTTTTAAGATAAAGATAAAATAAATTTTATGGGCTGTAAGAGCAAGATCAAATTTTTATTCAGGTTGTGGGATCACATCATTATAAGAGGTTTTACACCATAATATTTACTTTACCTATGACATCATGCAAAATGTCGTGAGTTATTTATAGTTGGTTGCGTTCTTGTGGTGTTTTTGTTACACACAACAAGACTAAGCTGTTTTTCCTATCTCGATGAGAAATTATTTACTGAGTCTCTTCCGTTTACTAGCCTACCTTAGTACCAGCGGATGTAAGATTTCTGCCTCTAGCCAGATTTAAATCAGGATTGTTTAGTGGTGTCCACCTGAAGACATTGAGCTTAATATGGTATGTCCACAGTATAGGAGGCTGCTTTAATCGGCTATTTATTCTGGTCTTGTCATTGAAAATGTTTGTCACTATCTGTTCTAAAAAGACTTAATTTCCGATGATCGACTCATCTCGTTGATGATTTGGCTGTGGAGCGGAAAGAAGTTAAGAAAATTTTGACGATCTTGTTAATTATTGCCAACATGAAGGTAGTTACCCTTTGATGCATAAGAGTTTTTCCTCTGCTGTAAATAACACTTTACAATAAGTTAACAATGAAAATGTACGTACTTTTTGTATCAGATATGAGTGTTACTTGGTTTTAGATATATCATGCTGACAGCGAAAAGATGTATGCGAATTACGTACAGGGATTCTGTCAAGATTTTCAGTTTGGAAGTGGGCGAAGTCAATATTTGGAGGGTGTAAGTGGAGTTTTGAACGTTCTCTGTCAATTTTTTTAACATAATTGTTTAAAGTGAGGGTGCTCTCGAAGATTTAGTAGCGACTTCCCCTACAGAGGGAGTGGGGGGTCTGGCAGAATCACTGATTACGTATATGCAGAGTATGAAGTAAAACTACGCTTGGAAATAGGTGGGATGCTCCAAGCTATATACCGTGTAGGTTATCTCCCTTAATGGTTTTGCCCCCTCCAAGCAAAAACTGAAATGACGCCATTGATGTTAAGTATGTCGCCACGCAGAGACATCAAAACTAGAAAAAAAATATTTTGACAAAATTTCAAAAAATGGGTACTCTCGGAGCTAGACCCCTTTAAAGTTAGTGAGGCATTGTCACAAACAACATAATATCTCAATCCATAATGGCGCAAGACACACGTTAAGCAAATCAGAATCGAAGCTGTACCCAATTTCATTAGAGTTCGTATAATAAACAACAGTTGTTAGATGGAATTTCTACACTTGTTGGTCAAGTGGATCACATGTCAGATGTGGATTGTGGGTCAAACTTATGCAAACAACCACAAACCAGTATGATTCCTTCTTCACTCATTACCTACCGCGACCCGTTTTATCTTCGTCCAAATTCATTCACTACAGTATCAATTGGGTCCACGATATAAACAACTAACCCTTCTTCTCCCCCAGATGAGGAGACAATAAAGCATGTCCTGGACAAACATCTTGCCTCCAATTCGAAAGTTGTCCCTGTGCTAGTAAAATTTATCAAAGGGATGACGTAACCCACAAGACATGAAGTGGGTCAGTCAGACACGTATTCCTTGATCCATGCCAACCGTGCATATACAAGGAATTCCTTGACGATACAACTATTACGTGGAAAAAAGTGTCTATATGCCACTCTCTCAATCATAAATTTTGTTGTAATAGATATCAGTACAAAACCCCGTTTTAAAATTAAGAGACAGTATCCTTCCGCCATAGTGACACAAAGAAAGTCACTCGTAAAATAGATATAATTTTTTTTGTGAGTAGAATTCTTGCGTCACTCTTCCTTTTACCCCAAGCGGGGTTTTGTACTGATATCACTTATTTTGTAAGGCTGCCTATAAAAAAGACTGTAACACGAACCATCTATGCTGATGCTCCTCTCTCCTGCACACGCGCTATAACGTGTATTAGACACGTGCACTGTAAATACAACGGAGAAACCACATCTGCGAGGTTGCTTCGGTGGCCTGGTGGTTAAGGCATCCATTACCTTAACTTACACAATTTTCTTTTTTAAAAAAAAAACACTCGACCGGGATTTGAACCCGCGAACCCACGCGGAGGAGTCAAGAACGCTAATTATTAGGCTACCGAGGCTTCGCGCTTGCACTGATGGAAACAGATATTTATTGGAAACGGACAGTGGTCTACAAGGACTCCTGTCTTGTAACAAAGAAAAGTATTTCCTGCTTCTAAACGTGATATATGGCATTCTGAGTATATTGCAACAAGTCAGTAAATGTTGAATGATTTTGTTGAAGACCATTGCCAATAAAGCACAGTTTTTTTCGATTAAAGGATGAGGTGGATAACCGATAATGTGTAGCATTTTTTTCTCATAGCAACAAGGGGCAGGATGCAATCCCGCGCAAAACATGCATTTATATTCTTGACAGAAAGTACATTTTAAATTACTCACCATGGGAACGTGGAGGTTAGATAAAATTAGGTACGGTCATGTATCTTTACATTTTTCTCCTTTACGTCATGTACAGATGAGTGGAACAGCGGTGGAGAGTGTTCTCCGTACGGGCTTGTATTTAAAAAGTGTCACGTGTCACTATGGCGGAAGGATACAAGA
>JAGDQP010011248.1:0-26564 GCA_022664845.1 Lepisma saccharinum
GGGAGTTTTCTGATTACAAGTTTCAAATGTCTATCTTTCTTGGGTAGCTCAGTGGCATTTTGGCATTTTTGTTGCTGGCAATAGGCAACAATTTTGTCATAGTCAGTCTGTGTTTTAACCTGGAAACGAATGTAGTCTGATGCATGTTTTACATAAGGTTGCATTTGGCAGACAGCTGACAAAGATTTATAAAAGTGATATTTATCTGTGATTCCATAAATGAATATAGGTGGCGGCTTAGAAACGACAGTTTCAGACCCAGCATTTGATTTAGAATCCTCATCAGAGCTTAATGTTTCAAACATGTTGGAAGTTTTCACTGCAGTAGCAGCAGGGTTTCGCTTGCCTTGTTTAGCAACCCTTTTGGGGACACTGAAACTATCCATGTCAGCTTCTTGCGAGGTTGCAAAAGATTCTTATTGACTAGCTTGACTTGAAGCAAGGTCCGGAAAATCTTCCTTAGAGTTAAAATTTGGTGGTGTAGGGGATGAAATTTCATCAATATTGGCCACCGCTACTGAGTCCGTAGAGCGAGAATGTTTTCGTATATATCGTCCTTTATCGTACAAATTCATACGTTTGTCAAAGCGTAGCTTTTCCTGGACTCTTCTTTGAGGATCAAACGAATTACGAGTTTTATATTGAGAGGCAAGGTCTTTTCGCTTGGAAGTTTTGTTGCTCTTGTTCAAGTGCAAATCTTCAACTTTCGTAGTTACAGCTTGTAGAATGATCGGTGGATGAGTGGTAGGAGGTATGGATTGGGTGATGGCAGCATCGGAAGTCATGACTCACTGAAACCGGGCAACCCTGGAGGCGGCCGGGCTTCCAGAGATTGTACTTATTTGAGCGTTTCAGAGAACTACCACCACTCTCTTTCAAATTTGTATCTATTTATTAGGTTCTAATACAATTATCATGAATTTTCAGCCAGTAGTGAGCTCAACAAGCACAATCCGCAGCGTAATGGACACCGTAGTTGGCAGAGTTAAGAACACAGGTGTCCGCAAGCATCGAGTCCTGTTATTCATATGATTTTGCTCGGTTTTGTTTCTTCACATTTGGTAAATGTCTTTATTTCCTGCATACTTCTTATGAGAGATTTATAAAACATGATGAGATAGATTTCCTAGCAGTAATTAATTATTTGAAGACTATAAATTTTGGACAAAATGTTTGAATGACTGCAACGCCCTAAAAGTTTGACATCAAATTAGTTTTTAGTTTTCACCCATAAAGACGTTATTCTTGCCAGTAATAAATAGCACCATATTCTGTAACTGTTATAAAAATTAGCCCGCTACGTAGTGTCCTTACTATGAATTATCGTGGCTACGTAATGTGGCTCTATTTAATATCACGCTGGTATGAGGTGGTGTTGCATAATATTGTACTGCCTTCTGTAGAATGATTTCTCTGTATTTAATATTACAGAAATGAATGATGTTGTTTCTTCCTTTTACGTTTTCGGATTAAGTAGTACATTTTTTAAGAGGAAACGTTCTTATGATGATATCTAATTACAATATTGAGTGATTGATTCAGTTGATGCACAATAATTTACTTTAATCAAAGACGCATGGAAATAAATAATTGTACTTGTGAATTTTTCGGACAATTTCATATTATATAAATTTTCAGAATTTTGTCATAAAAAGCCTGGACTATGAAATACATTTGAGAAAATAGTCACTACGTTCTGTCGTCTCTACGAATTGTAATAATCATGTAAAAATCATGATAAAAAGTAGCTATTAATTGCCACGGCTAAGAAATAGCGTGACTACGCAATGTCGCGGCTACGTAGTGTCGCTGCTATGTATTGTCGCGGCCAAGTGGTGTCGCCGCTATGTATTGTTGCAAATAATATTATTGCAAATAATATTATAGAAGGTCATTGTGTTATAAAAACTAATACTGGGCTATAACCATTCATTTTATCAAACGTTTCCCATTATTCTGGTTAGCCCCTACAGAATACTTTCAAATAATGTTGAAGATACGAGATATACGTGTTATGTAACAGGTGTGCATGTTTAAACTGTTTTCTATTTTATGAATGTGTAGTGTGGATTGTGGTAAACCAATGGATTAAAATATAAATCATATATGATAAATAAGGGATATAAAATACATAGTTTCAAATTATTAAAATATTAACTATATTAATGATAAAAAGGCATGTAAAATAATTTATTTTACTTTTTAACAGATCGACCACTCCCATTTGAATTACCAGGTACCGAAAAGAATGGTAAGCTGTATTATTATGATTAAAAGTACATACATTCTAGAAATGTGTTGTTCTGTTCTAATTTAAATAGTATCAGAACATATTCAAAATATTGTTATTGAAATATATGTAACCCTTTGGTTCACTATACTTCGGTAAATAGTATTACAAATAACAATAAACCTAAAATGGAGAAAACAAATCCTGAACTTTGGTGACAAATATTATAAACTTGGAAAATCAAGTTTAAGCATACTATTTTATAACGAAAAATGATTATGCAATTTGATCCTGATAGGTAATGAACTTCAGAATTCTAGATATATTACCTTTCTATTTATAAAAAAGTGAATACCATTTTAGTCCATTAAATATAATTTCATCTCATTGTATTTGGTTAATTTTTTAACTTACTTCCATACTCTTTTCAATTAATAAAATGTGTCTGAAATATATATATACTTTAATGAATATTGCAATCAAAATCCAAAATATTATTTATATAAGAATGGCTAACCTCGTCAGGTATGATCCTCATCCAAATTTTCTAAAATAAATGCATCAATCGCTTCCTGTCAAATTACAAGTTCAACAAAGAAATATTAGATCATTAAAATAAAAATATGAATTCACACTTATAACTCATAAATTGTATGATGCGCTGAAATCCAATGTATTAAACTTGCCATTCCTATTCATGTTATCACGCCAATACAAAATAATTAAACTGACTCTTTTCCATAAATATATCTCAAACTTACTACACGTACATTGGAAAATCATTCTTTTTCGATTAATATTTATGGACCTGACAAGCACTGTGATTAATGTGCCTTGCATGTTGGACAAATATAATATAGACGGCTAAGTTGTTCTTTGTACGGTCCATTACTAAACGCTGAAGTAAATAGTGTGTTCGACCGAGCAGTTTATCTCGTGAATGTTTATCACATACGATTGAATTCATCCACTCATTACAAAGTTGTGTAACGTAACGAGGCAACCCAAATGAAGATAATAAATTTTAATCTTAAAGAATAATTACCGACTGTATGGTTTTAACAGTTCTCAGATTATTCTTTATTTTACCTTGTTAATTATATGATATTATATTTATGTAATTAATTATATTCAATCTATGTTTCACTTCGAAGAGTATAAAATTTAGGAAGCAGTTAGTATACGTTGTTAAATATGATTTATTATATATATATATATATATATATATAAAAGGATTATTTGAAATGTTTAATGATTTTAATATTCCGATAACCCATGTCGCTAAACTTAGATATTTATTGAAATGTTAGTTAGCTGGTAACTATTATGCACTCAGCTATTTGATAATGTGATTTCTTTACTATCAAAGTAACATAACAATTCACATAGGAGTATATACGACATCTTAAGGAAATTTCTTTTCCACAACGATATTTAAATGTGTTGCTGCATAAAAACGAAGAAAATTGCATACATTTCCATGAATTTATGCTAAATTGTACCAGTAAAAATGACTGGTTTTTTTTTTAGTTTAACGGTCGTTCTTACGTCTATCATCCTTTATCATAAGAAATGTCCTATCTGTGCTTTTTTGCACTATAATTCACAACAAGAATGTCTGAAATAACTCACTCCCTTTGGGAAATCCTTTGCGCACACATTGCACAATTTACGAATATGATCTTTTGCATAGAGCAGGTTTGAAGTCTTTGAATGAAACTTGCATCCGCAGTTTTACCGATGCTGGTATTAGAAATATCACCCTCCCCAATAGACAGTGTAGAACAAGTCTATGTATCACCGGCTAGGCACTTACCAGAAATGTCATTTAAATTGCCACGCAATGGTGGATATTTTTTCAGGTCGTTTAGATCTTTGCTGTTCATTTTCTTATTTTCTATCCAGTAATCCTTCATTGATCTCAGAGTTGGAAGTGGCTTCTGTATACCATACCTTATTCTCACTTTTGAGTCAGTGAGTAACATGTTTCTTATAAGAATTACAAAACCCTTACCACTATTTTACCGTTGACTACTAAAACTTCATTATTATCATTGTTTTATTCTAATATGGAAAGGGATCAAATATCACACCTTTGTATTCTTTTCTTTTCCACTCATCTTGTAATGATTTATATGTTGCTCACTAATTGAACATTCGAAAAATGTTTATCTTAATCTTTTTCCGCGATATTGCGGTACTCTTGAATATCCTCTTGTTACTTCAATATTCATTTCATTTAATAATTAATATTCACTATAATACTTAGGTTGAGGGAATGATAATAATACTATTTACCAATCAGTGAATCACTACCCCTCACGAAAACGCTGAAGGCCCGATCTCAAATAATATGCTATGCTTTCATTCATCTTGGGCAGCATAAGACGAGCCTTACACTTACATGATTTCAGCGAGGGCAAGTCTAGGCGAATTTACTCCCTACTATTCATTAAAATCATTGAGATATATTATATGGCTAGATGAAGTATAGTTGCAGTTTTTACGCGAATAGTACCACTCGCAGAAAAAAGAGACTTCTTTAAACAACTATGTATTATTTCTTAAAGGATAGGTTTTGTTCAAGTACTCACTTATAGCCCTAGGCATAATAAAATCATAAATAATAATTTGAGATTTTAGAACAATGTAATAGGACTTCAGTCTTCTTTATATAACATGAAATAATAGTTCATATTTTCAGTCTACTATCTAAACAAGAACAAGTTATCATCAGGTTAATCTTATTAATGTTGACCTCAATGAAATTTGGAAAAAGATATAAACAAGTTATTATAACAGATGATTGTAAACGATATGATATATCTCAAATATGTTTATTCTTTAGATACACGTATAAAATTAACTTATAGACTAAATGTATTCCAAGTACGAGGAGAGGAAGGGAATGCCAATCAGATGGGAATGTCAATCGCCCCTTTATCGTAATCGGGCACTCTGCGGCCCTGCACCCTGACTGTAAGATCTGTGCCTATACTCCCCACTTAGGGCTGTGTCACCTTATAGGAGGGTTGATCCATTTATTTTAACCTAATCGTGATGGTGCAACTTCATTCCAAATTTCATTTTACTAGCTTCAGTGGTTTGAAAAATAAATTTTTAGTAGGCGATTTTTTAAATATCTGCCATTTTTAACTTTTTCTTAATCTGACGTAACCTACTCGTGATGGTACACCGTAATATAAAACTTCATTTCTATAGCTCGACCCATGTGGGAAATGGGTAGTTGGGGTCATTTTGGATTAAATATGGTGATTTTTAAGGTTTTTCTTATATTGTTGTGACCTACTTGTGATGGTACAACATCGTAACAAAATATGTTTATCTAGCTGAAAAGGTGTTAAATAGTATTTGGGCCGTCATTTTATATCCAAGATGGCGATTTTTCCTAAATACTGTAATGCGTTTTTAAACTAATCGTGATAATACACTTTTATTTCTTATTTACACTTTTCATGTCATTAAAATGTTTACCATGAAACTTGTTAGCTCCTCCAGAATATTTTCTACTAATTTTGAAAAAAAAGCTTAAGTGTTATGTACTGATTGTAAATGTTTAAATTGTTTACTATTTTATGAATGCAAAACTTTGTATTGAAGAAAAAACAATCCGATTCAAAATGAATTTTATGCCAAGTATAATGGATATCGAATACATAGTATAAAAATATTATTATATAAACAGTTTTAAGATGCTACATGAGAAAAATTGTTTATTTTACTATTTTTCAGTGCAATCACGCCGCCAATTAGAAGGGTTGCGTAAGTTCTATTATTATGGTTACATGTACATATCTTTTAGAATTTTTTTTATGCTTTTGATCTAATTCGAATAGCTTCAGAATACATTCAAATTATAGTTAATGATACTAGATATAAGGCTTCAAATAGTATATAGTATTGCAAATAAGAATAAACATAAGAAAGAAGGACAAAAACTAATCTTAATTGATAATCATGGATAATAATGTCAAAACATACTATTTTGTATGAAGACTTGAATTGCAAACTATTCCAACTCCACTTTTTTCAAATTTATATTTTTCCGGTTCTTCGGTATCTAAGTTCCAAGGGTTATCGATTTGCATAAATATTACATCCTAATCCCAAATATAAAAACTTTTTAATACAAAATAATTTTCGGCTGAATAGAATAACAAACCAAGATCTTGGATTGCTTTTTGTCCCTACTGAAAATACTCCGATGGACTACTTACAATTCAGGTCTTACTATGTAAAAACGAAATACATAATTTGACCATAATTATATTACTTTACTTCAGAATTCCCCACAAGCCTCACAGAGCAATTTTTATATAAATTACCTTTCATTTTGATAAAAGTGCATTCCGTTTGTTACCCACAGTAATTTCATCAGGTTTCATTTCTTGAATTCCTGAACTTAATTGTATATTCCCTGCATTAAATAAGAAAACGTGTCTGAAATATAAGATATAATGACTATTGCTATCACAATTCAAAATATTTTATATCTAGGAATGACTAATGTCATCAGTTATGATTCACAATCAAATTTTCATAATCCACTGAGTTTTGTCCAATTAGGAGCTCAAACGAGAAATATTTCAACATTCTAATTAAAATAAAATTTACATATATAGCTAAATTAAATTATTTGACTGTATAAATGTAATTTATTAAACTTTTTATTAACGTGTTTCCACTTTTATTAATATCATTATCATTCCAATAACAAACAGAAATGTTTTTCTTTTGAATAAGCATATTCTAATAATTGAATAAGCAAACTAGACAAAATTGAAAACTCTAATCGAAACTATATTTTAGTGATGTTTAATAATTTCACTACTTTAGTTCTGCGAGTATAAATGTTAATTTCTAGCCGGAACATGATTTTGATAATTATAAAAGGACCGGTTTTAGGACTTATTTATTGTTAAATAACAATAGTTTATAAGACAGAAAGCTCCACACGTCCTCAAACTTCTAAGACATAATTTTGCATATCTAACGTTTAAGTGGTTACTTTTCCTGGTTTCTAAACAAAATATTATTGCGTTTATGCAATATGTCTTCTCCATATTCTTTTCTACAATTTCTTCCTATTCTGCCAAACTACAATGATCAACGATGATTGATTATCCAAATATTTTAATATATTCCTGAAAAGTATATATACTAATCTAGAATCTAATGATAATATTGCTGAAATTTCGAAAATTTACATAGAATATCGGAGAATGGTAGTTGCTATGATACCTAATAGATTGCTGTGAAAGAAATGATTTTTTTCCTCCATTGGATGTTCAATTGTTTACTAGTCCTATATTATTTCGAAAAATGTATCCGGTTTAATATTCAATTCGTTTTTCAATTTTACCTATAAATTTCGGAATAAGAGCTTTCAGCTGAATTTAGACGCAGTGACGACTTGTTAAAATATTTTAGCCGACAGGCTTTTTGCGAAAGAGTTATGTTTGGAGAAAACGTCCTCTGTTTATTTTTAAAAACAGTGTAAGCAAACTGTCTTGACTATGTTTATGGATATATAACCAAGTCTGAAAGAAGTAAAAAGAAAGATTGACCCTCGAACAAAATTTAAGCTACGTGAAAAGCATCCTTACGAAATGAAAAATAAAATTTGTTTATCTAATATATGTCTTATGGCAGTTGCCGGTTAACATTAGAAACTTCGTGCTAGCGTATAATGAAGTTTACGGTGTCGTTTGAAATATCTCGAATTTCAAAATAACACGCAAATCACATTATTGGCAGATTTTTGTTTAATTGCAAGTACACACTGCGAGAAGATAAAAAGCAGAAAAATGTCGAATGTTGCAGCGTTATACATTTTGGAAGTTCAATGTAGTTGCAAATTAACCGTCAAAACAGAGTTTTGACCATAGAGGAACTGCTAGCTATATGATGTTAATATACGATTTGCCAAAAATAATATCTTCAAACCATCCTTTGAATCAATCTTCCTTAATCGAGTCTTAATTATCCTCAATAGGAAAAAAACTTCCTACTTCAGATATGAAAGAGTTTACCTTTCTCCTTTCATCATAAATTAATATATAACCAGAAGTAAACATGAAACATTTGCATGTTTCCTGGAAACGGAACTAGATATTCGTTACACCATCGAAATGAGTGGTAGTTTTTTATGCAATTGCCTTCACACATCTAAGGACATTTTTCTAAGTGTCTTCAAATTATTTACTGAAATCGACGTTGATACATTTTTATTTATAAAATGCATTTTATTTTAGAGGATGTTTTCTTTTTAGCATATAATGAAATCTGTGTCACTATTAGTATATGCATTTTCTTTCAACATTAGGGCAAATATTATATATTTATTGCTAGACCTTTATGTAGCATATTGTTTATGATTTTAATAAAATTCAATTCTTGGGACTACGTGTTTATATTAAATGTGTCATCCAACCCAAATATGAAGTGAATCATAAACCAAGAAATGGTTATTAGATATGGAAGAATAATAAAGTATTGTTTGTTTTCTGTTATAATCAATATACTAAATTTTCATTAAAAAATACACATCAGTATTGAAGGAGTCGTACAACATCAAAACTTTTCATTCAAATGTTTATTTGTGTCAAGTTCATTACAAATGATTAATTTCCCCTGACACATTTCGTAATTTCCAATTAAAATTCTAGAACACCATAAAGATATAACAAAAGCTTACTCACGGTAAATGTAATGCAAAGATCTCCAGCAAAAGATGAAAGCACTATCTCCATATATTACTAATGTATATTAGTCGTACCATGAAATTTTAATTCAGCATCTACACGTTCTAGCCGAGAGCGTTCAAACTTTCAGAGAGAAAAGTTCATATTAATTCAATAGTTCTATCTATGCCGTTTTTATATTTATTTAATGTTCTTTTTTGAAGTAGCTTCATAGCTATATGCTTGGATATCCATAACAACAATGAAACGATTTCAACAATGGACAAGCAAATAAAAAATCGTCAAGGATAGAACTCTTGAATTGGTCATGAACTTTTCTTCCCTCAAACTTTGAACTGTCTAGGATTACGTTTGTAGGAGCATCATTGATATAAATACATTGGATATATCAGAAAGCAGTACTGCCTTCTTCCTTTGGAGATCTTTGATTTACAATAATTGCAAACATTTCACATATTTTTATATAATAACAAGAACAATTTAATAGATAACTTGTTTAGTGCTATGTTATGCCGAAAGAATATGTGAAGCTAGAAAGCTTTTAAGGCTAAAGAAAGGGCAAGTGCCTCATAGATTAGAAGTTAATTGCGGATCTTTAGGCTATTTCTGTTAGAGGAAGTCATTTCTTATTATTATATTATAGGACGGGCTGGGAGGGACTAAACTACGTTGTGAGGCTGCATGTTCCCAAAGAAATCGCAAATAATCTTCTAAAAGGTCATTGTGTTATAAAAACTAATACTGGACTATAACGATTCATGTTATCAATATATTTCCACCATTACAATGGTTATCTCCTACAGAATATTTTCAACTAATGTTTAAGAAAAGAGGTATACGTGTTATGTAAAAGTGTGCATTCTCTATTTTATGAATGCTGAGTTTGGATTGACGTAAACCAATCGATTACAATATAAATTATTTGACATAAGTAATGGATATAAAATACATAGTTTCAATTATTAACATATTAACTATTTTAATAATAAAAAGCGGTTATTATAATAACTAATTTAATAATAATTAAATTTTATTTTATTTTTAACAGCTTCACAACTACTTGAACTTCTAACCAAATTAGCAGGTACCGGAAAGAATGGTAAGCTGTCTTATTATGAATAAAAGTACATATATTCTAGAAATATGTTGTTCTGTTCTAATTTGAATAGTTTCAGAACATATTCAAAATATTGTTATTGAAATATAGGTAACTCATTTGTCCACTATACCTTGGTATATATAATTACAAATAACAATAAACCTAAAATGATGAAAACAAACCCTGAACTTTGTTGACAAATAATATAAACTTGGATAATAATGTATCAACATACTATTCTATATGTAAATTATGATTAGAAATTTCTATCATAATATGCAAATAACTTTACTATTTACAATGAATATGAACCTTTCTATTTATAAAAAGTGATCATTTTATTACATTAAATTTAATTTCATCTAATTGTATCTCGTCAATTTTTTAACTTAGTTTCATACTATTTTCATTTGATAAAATGAGTCTGAAATATATATATACTTCAATGAGTATTGAAAACAAAATCCAAAATATTATTTATATAAGAATGTCTAACCTCGTCAGTTATGATCCACATCCAAATTTTCTAAAATAAATGCATCAATCACTTCCTGTCAAATTACAAGTTCAACAAAGAAATATTAGATCATTAAAATAAAAATATAAATTAACACTTAAAACTTATAAATTGTATGATGCGCTTAAATCCAATGTATTAAACTTGCCATTCCCATTCATGTTATGGCTATATAAAAGAAGTAAAATGACTCTTTTGAATAAATATATCTCAAATTTACTACACGTACATTGGAAAAGCATTCTTTTCGCTTATTTTTTATGGACCTGACAAGCAATGTGATTAATGTCCATTGCATATCGGACAAAAATTATTTGGACGGCTTAGTTGTTCTTTGTACGGTCCATTACTAAACTCCGAAGTAAATGATTTGTTCGCCCGAGCAGATTATCAGTTTATGTTTAGCATATATGATTGAATTTATCCATGCTTTACAAAGTCGTGTAACGTAACGAGGCAGCCCAAATTAATATAATATATTTTAATCGTAACGAATTGTTGCCGACTAACTGGTTTTAACAGTTCTGAGATTATTCTTTTTTATGTTCTTAATTATATTATATTATATTTATGTAATTAATTATATTAAAAGTATTTTTTTGCAATAGTATAATATTGAGCAAGCAGTTAGTTTACGTTTTAAATATGGTTTATTTTTTTTATATATATATATATATATATAATTATTTGAAATGTTAGCTGGTAACTATTACTCATTCAACTATTTGATAATGTGCTATATTTACTATTTTTTACTCATCTTGTAATGTTTTATATGTTGCTCACTAATTTGAACACGCCAAAAGCTTTATCTTATTTTTTCCCGAAATATTGGGCTAAGATTGAATGTCCTCTCCTTAATTATTTATTTCATTTAATAATTAAACTTCACTGTAATACTTAATTTGAGGGTACGATTATAATACTATTTACCAATCAGTGAATTACTGCCCCGCCCCTCCAAAACACCCTGAAAGACCCATCTAAAAATTATGCTATGCTTTCACTTAACCATACTCCCTACCACATTTTTAATATCGAATCTAAAAATAACTCTCTAATTACCCTTTTTAGCTCAATAAACGCATTTGTTACACTCAGTTCCATAAAACGAGTCTTAAACTTACATGATTTCAGCGAAGGCAAGTCTACGCGAATTTACTCCCTACAATTCATTACAATCATTGAGATATATTATATGGCTAGATGAAGTATAGTTTTTACGCGAATAGTACCACTCGCAGAAAAAGAGACTTCTTTCAACTAAAATCGTTTCTCCTGCAAGTCGTCTTATACTTTACAAGTAACTATGATATTATTTCTTAAAGAATAGGTTTTATTCGAGTACTCACTTATAACCCTAGGCATAATAAAATCATAAAAAATAAATTGAGATCTTACAACAATGTAATACGACTTCTGTCATGAAATAATAGTTCATATTTTGAGTCTACTATCTAAAGGAGAACAAGATATCATTAGGTTAATCTTATTAATTTTGACCTCATTGAAATTTAGAAAGAAGCATAAACTAGTTATTATTACAGTTGATTGTAAACGGTATAATATATCGCAAATATGTTTATTCTCTAAATATACGCACACTATTAACTTATAGACTAAACGTATTCTAATTAAGGGAGAAGAGGGAATGTCAATCGCCCCAGTTTTTCCTTATCCGTTAGGCGAAGAGAAACTAAACGACTGCTGGCATCAGGCATGCGTATAAAAGATACTCGTGTAGTTTTGAGGAAGTAGTCTGTAAGAAGTAAAGTCTACAGATTGCAGAAACTTGTTTTTTACTATATTTATAAGGATCTGTATATTTCAAGCCAGGGTAATTACACTTTTATTTAGTAATATCCTGAAGTTACTAAGTTTTATAAAATGTGATATTTATGTATAACTCATGGCGCAAATTTAAATTTCATGTGAACTACATTTTAGACAATAATCAACTGAATTTTCAAAACGGCGCAGTGTTAGGAATGACGATCAACGTGATCGGTTTACCAGCGCAGTGGTTGCCATTCCCATCAAACATTTGCAGTACTTTCCCGAAAAAAAAGGTCCAGTGCGACTAAACCTAAGATAGTCTTTTCGCCTACTTGATGCAGACACGGAATCCTTAGAATAAAGGAATTACTTCAAATTATTATTTGCTGCAAGTACCACTGTGGTCAATGATAAATCCAATGGTAAAATTTATTTGGCAAATTGAACACAAAATTGTACATATTTCATCTGATTCCTAACGCCCATCTTGCGTAGATTTAACGCAGCGAAATATATATACAATGAAGGCTGAAGAACGTCGTAGTTTGTTCGTGCATATACATACAAGTGGACTAGACGTTCTGTACATTCTATTTAATATCATATTTTGATGCTGGGAAACCATTTTCTGGACATAACTAAACCAATTAAACCTTATTGCAAATGGGCGTACATCACTTAGGCTTTCATAGACTCGATGTTTTGCAAACTAGATACGGAACCATAAGTGTTGAACAAGGTTAATTTGTGATCGCCATTAGTTACGTGTGTTGGGATAGAGGTCAAAGTAGTACTTTGATTGTTTCTCATGATACTAGAAAACTGTAAGAGTTATTCTCGTTTAATTTTACGCAGTTATACGAAGGATACGAGGATACTTTACGAAGGATACGAGCATGTGTCAAGAAATTTTCTTCGATAAATCTTGCAAAACAACTGCGTAATAATAATTTATCCTTAGGTGATCGCCATTACCAACCTCACCTCTCTCCTATTAATACTGATGTTATCTTTTAATAATTTATTTTTCTTTCTTCTTAGTTTCCTTTTTCCTTTATTAACCGTTATTTTGGACGTATTGCCAACTCTTCGTTCAAGTATTCCTATACTTTGATTAGCTGTGCAACGCTAGGGGTGCTACTACCAGAAGCCCGTGGGAACTATGCCACAAACTTTCGTGCTTTAGTGGTGCGCCTCCTATATCGTAACGAGACTCTCAGGAAGGCTGACCCCCCCCCCATGGAGAAACGTTGTTCCATTTATTTTAACATACTCGTGTGGTACACAATCATACCAAGTTGCATTTGTCTACTTTCAGTGTTTTCAAAAATGGGTTTCGGGTCTACCATTTTAAATTTAAAATGGTCATTGTTTTTAACGTTTCCTTATACTGTCGTAACCACTCGTGATGGTACACTTTATATAAATTTTAATTCCTTAAATCGAACCGTCTGGAAATTTAGAATTTGGGGAACTATTTGTGATCGAAGATGGCGAGTTTCCCAAAATGTTGCAATATAATCCTAATATGCTCTTGATAATACACGTTTATACCAAATTGCGAAGCTCTGGGTCAAACGGTGCTGAAAGTGGATTTCATGGTTCCTTCATTTTGGCACCAAAATGCCGTCTTTGGAAACACTCTGTATTTTTATCGTAACCAACTACAGATAATGAACTTTAGTACAAAATTTCATTTCAATATCCCCATTTTATTCAAAATGGGTTAGTGGCCATTTTGGATCCAAAATGGGGACTTTCTCAGAATGTCGGAATTTTTCCTTTAACTACGATTTGTATACACCTTCGTACGAAATTTGTTTCTTTTCTCCAGCAGTTTGACCTGGGAATGTTGATGAGTCAGTCGGTCAGCGACCATGGGGTTTTATAGTATGTGTAACTTGTTTTGCTTCGCTGTAGACTCTGACCACAGACCCCGTGGGGACTTCGCCCCTTTATCGTAATCGGGCTCTCTGCGGAACTGCACCCCGTATGTACCAAATCTGTGCCTATACTCCCCACTTAGGACTGTGCCACCTTAAGGGAGGTTTGATCAATTTATTTTAACCTAATCATGATGGTGCAACTTCATTCCAAAATTTCATTTTAATAGCTTCAGTGGTTTGAAAAATGGGTCTTAGGTAGGCGATTTTTTTAACTTTTTCCTTTTCTGACGTCACACACTCGTGGTGGTACACCGCAATATAAGACTTCATTTCTATAGCTCGAACCGTGTGGGGAATGGGTTGTTGGGGTAATTTTGAATCGAAGATGGCACCTTTTCCAAAAGGTTGCAATATTTTTTCTAATCTGCTCTTGATAATACATCTTTATCTCGTATCACTATCCAAAATGGTGTGGAAAATGAATTCTCCGATCCACCATTTTGTATCAAATTTGGCGACTTTTTCAAATGTATGATATTTTCGTAGCATGCTCGTGTCATTATACTGTCACACCAATTTTGCGTTCAGAAACGCTAACAATTTAGGTCATGTATTCTGTTCAACAATACGTTTGGTGGGCATTTTTTTCCTTTAGCTAGCCTTGGACATACATCTTTATGCCAAATTTGGTGTTTCTATTTCCAGTAGTTTGGTCTGGGAATTTTGATGAGTGAGTGATTGAGTGACAATGGGTATATAGTATGTAGACTCGCTTCCTTTGCTGGGTGCGCTACCCTCAGGCCGACACGTAAGTTGCGCCCCGAAAGAACAAATTTATGGGTTTCGCCCCATTTATCATAACCAGACTCTTCACTCAACATGGTACAAATCTGCACACATACTCACCCTCGCGGTGCTGTTCTCCAATATGTTATTCTTTTCATTTCTTGTAACCTATCTTGAAATGCAACTTCATCCAAAAGTTTGTTTCTCTAGTTTCAATGGTTTGAAAAATGGGTTTTGGTCGTCCATTTTGGATTAAATATGGTGATTTTTAAGGTTTCTATTATACTGTCGTGACCAACTTGTGATGGTACACCTTCATTAAGAAATATATTTCTCTAGCTGGAAAGGTGTTACATGATATTTGGGTGGTCATTTTATATCCAAAATGGCGACTTTTCCTAAATACTGTAATGCGTTTCTAAACTACTCGTGATAATACACTTTTATTTCGTACTTACACTTGTACTGTCATTAAAATGTTTACCATGAATCTACCTAGCTACTATAGAATATTTTCTACTACTTTTGAAGATAAAAAAGCTTAAGTCTTATGTACTGACTGTAAAGGTTTAAATTATTTGTATTGAAGTTTGTATTGAAGCAAAAGAATGGAATTCAATATAAATTGTATGCCAAGTGTAATGGATATCGAATACATAGTATAAATATTATTATATACACAGTTTTAAGATGCTACGTTCGAAAAATGGTTTATTTTTCTATTTTTCAGTGCCATCACGTCGCCAGTATGAACCTTTGCGTAAGTTCTATTATTATGGATACATGTACATATCTTTTAGAAGTTTTAAGACCTTTTGTTCCAATTTCAAATGCTTAAGATAACATTCAAATTATAGTTAATGATACTAGATTTAACGCTTTCGTCAAATATACTTTGGTATATAGTATTGCAAATAAGAATACAAAACTAACATAAAGGAAAACAAAACTAACCTTAATTGATAATCATGGATAAGAATGTCAAACATACTTTTATATGAAGATCTAAATTGCAAAATATCCCAACTCCACTTTTTTTCATATTTACACTTTTCCTGTTTTTCGGTATCTATGTTCCAAGGGCTATCGACTTGCATAAATATTACATCCTAATCCCAAATATAAAAACTTTTTAATTCAAAATAATTTCGGCTGAATAGAATAACATATCAGGACCTTGGATTGCTTTTTGTCCCTCCTAAAAATACTCCGATGGACTATTTGCAATACAGGTCTTAGTATGTAGAAAAGAAATAACAAGTTCGATTACAATTATATTAATTAACTTCATAATTCCCCACAAGTCTCACAGGGTTATTTTTATATAAATTGTATTTCATTTTGCTGAAAGTGCAAAGCGTTTGTTACCCACACTAATTTCATCAGGTTTCATTTCTTGAATTCCTGAAATCAATTGTACATTCCTTGCATTAAATAAGAAATCGTGTGTGAAACTTGGGATATAATGACTAATGCAATCACAATTCTAAATATTTAATTTCTAGGAACGACTAATGTCGTCAGTTATGATCCACAATCAAAATTTCGTAAATCAATAATACACCAAGTTCGTGTCCATTTATCGCTTCAACGAAGAAATATTAGAACATTCCAATTAAAATATAAATTGACATTTAGAGCCAAATTAAATTATTTGAATTTTTCCCCATATTCTTTTCCATAATTTCCCCCTATTTCTGCCAAATCACAACGCTCAACGATGATTGATTATCTGAATATTTTAATATATTCTTGATGAGTATCAGGAATCTAATGATAATATTGCTGAAATTTCGACATTTTACACAATATATCGGGTAATGGTAGTTGCAATGATACAAATGGCATTGAACGAAATGATTGTATTCCTCCATTAGATGTCTAATGCTTTACTAGTTCTGTATTATTTCGAAAAAAATATCAGTTTAAAAATATAATTCGCATTTTCAATTTCACCTATAAATTTCGGAATAAGAGCTTTCGGCTAAACTTGGAAGCAGTGACAACTAGTTAAAATATTTTAGCCGACAGACTTTTGGCTACAGAATCCTGTTTAATACGGTGTTTTGAGAAAGCTTCCCCTGTTTATTTTCTAAAACAAGGTGCAAGCAAAGTCTCTTTGCTATGTTTATGAATATTATTCAAGTCTGGAAGAAGTGAAAAAACGACCCTCGAATGAAATTTAAGCAACGTGAAAAGCATCCGTACAAAATGAAGAAGAATATTTGCCGGTTAACATTAGAAATTTCGTGGCCCTCGTATAATGAAGTATTCTATGTCTTTTGAATAATCTCGAATTTGAAAATAGCATACAAATCATATTATTGGCAGATGTTTTGTTTAATTGGTATTTATTACACACAACGAGAAAGTAAAAAGCACAAAAATATCGAACGTTGTAGCATTATACATTTTAGCAGTTCATCATAGTTGCAAATTTACCGTCAAAAACATAAATTTGACCATGGAGGAACAGTTAGATATATTATATGACGCTAATATACGATTCTTCGAAAAAAATATTGAAATAATCCCGTGAATGTATCTTCCTTAGTCGGGTCTTAACTATCCTCAATAGAAAAACATAACTTTCTACTTCAGATATGAAAGAGTGTACCTTTCTCCTTTCATCTTAAATTAATGTATAATCAAGAAGTGGACATGCAATTATTGCTTGCTTCGTGAGAACGGAACGAGATATTCGTTACACCAACGAAATAAGTGGTATTTTTTCAATCAATTGCCTTCGCACTTCTATGAACATAATTTCTAATAGTTTTCAGATTATTTACTGAAATCGAAGTTGATACATTTTTTTATTTATAAAACGTATTTCATTTTATAGAATATTTTCACTTTAGCATGTAATGGAATCTGTATCACTACTAGTATATACATTTTCTTTAAACACTAGCGCAAACATTATGTATTTAATTCTAGTTCCTTATGTAACATATCGTTTATGATTTTAATAAAATTCAATTGTTGGGAATACCAGTTTATATTAAATGTGATTTCCAACCCAGAAAATATAAAGTGAATCATAAACAAAGAAGTGGTTATTAGGTATGGAAGAATAATAGAACATGGTTTGTTTTCTATTATAATAAGTATTATAATTTTTCATTATAAAATACACATCTGTATTGAAGAAGTCGTACAACATCAAATCTTTTCATTCTAATGTTTATCGATTCATTTTCACTAAAACGATTTTTTTCGTATCACATCTCGTAACTTCCAATGAAAATTTTAGAACACCATAAAAATATAACAAAAGCTTACTTTCGGTAAATGTAAAGCAAAGATCTCCAGCAAAAGATGGCAGTACTATCTCCATATGTGACTAATATATTTTAGTCGTAGCACGAAATTTTAATCCAGTACATACACGTTCAAGCCGAGAGGGTTCCAACTTTCAGAAAGTAAAGTTCATAACCAATTCAAGAGCTCTATCTATGGTGATTTTTATTTTCTTTATTATTCATTGTTGAAGTCGCTTCATAGCTATATGCTTGGATATCCATAACAACAATGAAGCGATGTCAACAATGGACAAGAAAATAAAAATCCGCATGGATAGAACTCTGCAATTGGTTATGGACTTTTTTCCCTGAAAGTTGGGACTCTCTAGGATTACATTTGTAGGAGTAGCATTGAAATTGCCTGTAACTATAAAAATACATTATACATATAAGAGAATAGTACTGCCATCTTCCGTTGGAGATCTTTGCTTTACAATAACCCTAAGCGCCTAATAATTGCAAACATTTCTGATATTTTATATAATAGCAAGAACAATTTACTACCGTACTTATCTAGAGCTATGTTATGCTAAAAGAAGATGTGAAGCTAGAAAGCTTTAGAGGGTAAACTAAGGGAAATTGTCTCATAGATTAGCAGTCAGTTGCGGATCTTTATACTATTTCTGTAAGAGGAAATCATTTCTTAAGATGATATTATAGGACGCGCTGGGCAGAACTAAACTACGTTGTAAGGCTGCATGTTCCCAAAGAAATCGCAAATAATCGTCTAGAAGATTCTTGTGTTATTGAAACTAATACTGGGCTATACGGATTCATGTTATCAATATTTTCCGAGCACTATCCTTGTTATAGATATACGTATTATGTAGCGAGCGTACCTGTTTAAACTGTTCTCTATTTTATAAATGCGTAGATTGTATTGACGTAAACTAATCGATTACAATATAAATCATATGGCATAAGCAATGGATATAAAATACATAGTTTAAAATATTAAAATGTTAACTATTTTAATAATAAAATGCGGGTAAAATAATTTGTTTTACTTTTTAACAGCTTTTCAACCACCTCAACATCTACCCAGTTTACCGGGTACCGGAAATAATGGTAAGCTGTCTTATTATGATACGTTCTAGAAATGTGTTGTTCTGTTCTAATTTGAATAGTTTCAGAACATATTAAAATATTGTTATTGAAATATAGTTAACCAGTTTGTACACTATACTTCGGTAAATATTTTTACAAATAACAATAAACCTAAAATGAAGTAAACAAACCCTGAACTTTGTTGACAAATATTATAAACTTGGATAATAAAATATAAACGTTATATTTTAAATGTGAAAAAATATTATGATATTTGATCATAATATGTAACGAACTTCAGAATTCTAGATATATTACCTTCCTAATTATAAAAGGTCGATACCATTTTATTCCATTAAATTTAATTACATCTGATTGTATTTCGTCAATTTTTTAACATAATTTCATACTCTTTTTACTTGATCAAAATATGCCTGATATATATATAAATATATATATTAATGAATAATGCAATCATAATACAAAATATTATTTGTATAAGAATGTCTAACCTTGTCAGTTATGATCCACATCCAAATTTTCCAAAATAAATGCATCTATCGGTTCCTGTTTAATTACTGTTTCCACAAAGAAATATTAGAGCATTAAAATAAAAATATAAATCCTTTTACTAAATGGAAATATCAAGAATAGAAATTTGAAGCAATGAAAATATTAACTTATATATATCAATCATGGTATATACATTTAAAAAAATAATTTCGTTCTGTATAAATTTACATACATTCATTGATTTCGAGATTCGAGAACTTATTGTTATTTGTAATAATATTTACCGAAGTATAGTGGACAAAATATAAATTAACACTTAAAACTAATAAAGTCATAGAGATAGTGATTGTTGCTGACTATCTGGTTTTAACAGGTATGCAATTATTATTTATTTTATGTTGTTGATTACATTATATTATATTTATTTAATTAGTTATATTCAATATAATTTTTCATATTGTTTGACGCGCTTAAATGCAACTTATTAAACTTACCATTCCCATTCATGTTATGCCAATACAAAAGAAACAAAATTACTCTTTTGCATAAATATATCTCAAACTTACTATACGAACATTGGAAAAGCTTTATTTTTTGCTTATTATTTATGGGCCTCACAAGCACTCTGACTAATGTGCCTTGCATGTCGGACAAAAATATTATAGACGCCTTAGTTGTTCTATGTACGCTCCATTACTAAACGCATAAGTAAATGGTGGTTTCGCCCGAGCAGATTATCTTTTGAATGTTTAGCACATATTACTGAATTTATCTACGCATTACAAAGTTGTGTAACGTAACAAGGCAGCCCAAAGGAAGATAATAAATTTTAATCGTAAAGAATTATTGCCGACTTTCTGGTTTTAATAGTTCTGAGATTAATCTAAATTTTATGTTGGTAATTATATTATATTAAATTTATGTAACTAACTATATTCAACCTATTCTTTTCATTTTCGATAGTATTATATAATATTTCGGAGGAAGTTAGTATACGTTGTTATATGTGCTTTATTTTTTTTACTCAGTTACTCAGTTCTTCCATTCTGGTTTGTAGTTCTTCTGCACTTGAAGCAAACAGGATTATATCATCAGCGAACCGTAGGTGATGAAGATATACGCAATTAATTTGAACTTAAGTAAGACAAAAGTAATGTACAACCAACATGGTGCAAAGATGGAAGTGAAGATTAACGGAGAGACAATAGGCACAGTTGATGAGTATGTTTACCTAGGTCAGCTTAAAACATCAAATACAAAGTTGACTGTTGAAATAAATAGAAGATGTAAAATGGCGCGGAGTTCGTTTGAAAGACTACACTTTATTTTCAAAAGTAATGTGTCTGAAGCTAAAAGTTTATAATCAATGTGTCTAACCGGTGATGATGTACGGCCGCGAAACTTGGACATTGAATGCGCAAACGACTCAAAGATTGAGAGTCACATAAGGGCAATAGAGAGAGGCATGCTAGGAGTAACCAGGAGGGACAGGTAGACAAATTAATGGATACGCGCACAAACAAAAGTAGATGATGTAATCAAGACTGCGAAGATGAAGTGGAGATAGACAGATGGTCAAATAGATAGACGAACAGATGAAAGGTGGACAACAAATGTACTACAATAGATTCCGAGAGAAAAGAAACAACCGAGACGACGTAGAAATGTAATATGGGTATATGAAATCAAGCGTTTTTCAGGTGCTACATGGATGAGGATAGCAGCAGACTGAGATATGTGGAAATAAAAGGGGGAGGCCTTCATCCAGCAGTGGATAGAAAACGGCTGAATATCATTTATATATATATAATTTTAAATGTTTAATGCTTTTAATATTCCGATAAGCTATGTCGCTAAACCTAGATACTTATTGTAATGTTAGCTGGTAACTATTACGCATTCAGCTATTTGATAATGTGATTTGTGGACTATCAAAGTAACATAACAATTCAGATAGGAGTATATCCGATATTTCAAAGAGATTTCTTTTCCACAACGATTTTTAAATGTGTTGCTGCATTAAAACGGATTAAATTGCATACATTTCCATGAATTTATGGTACCTTTTACCAGTAAAAATGACTGTTTTTTCCAGTTTGATGCTCGTTCTTATGTTTATCATCCTTAATCATAAGAACTGTCGTCTTATCGGTGCTTTTCTCCACTCACATTCACTCCAAAAATACCTGGAATAGCTACCTCCCTTCGGGAAATCTTTTGCGCACCCATTACACAATTTACGAATATGATTTTTTTTGCATACAGCACGTTTGAAGTCTTTGAATACATCTTGCATTCGCAGTTTTACCGTTAGTGGTATAGGAAATATCAAGTTCATTTTAAAATAGTTTCGGCAGCATATAATGCCTAATTAAAAGCATTTGTACACCCTCGATAGGATATATTTTTCTTATCTTCATGTCAGGAAAATCTTGACGTAGCATTGGCACTGTTAATATGCAGCACCCTGTCAATGTATTTATAATATTAATTTAACTCTACTCGTTTAGCAAGCAACACAACAGGGAGAAAATTCATATATTTAAACTTAGGGCAACATTTTAGAAAATTAAAATAGAAGCAGTTTGAAAACATGGTAATATTAATACATTTGAACAAGACGATTCACAAATTACAAATAGTTTAATTATTGATGAAAAGAGTTTGAATAGTAACCTCATTTACTTATTTATCCTTATATTATTTTTAACGTTTTCAATTAATTTTAAATTAAGCTTTCCAATAACAATACGTCACATCCCTTAACACATTGAATGCATACAACATTTAACAGAGAAATAAAATAATGTTTTAAAGCACCCCCACGAACACATGACTTGTCACATAACATTATTTCCTCAAAAGGTAGTCACTACATCTACATAAGAAACGTATTACTACCAATGAAGCAGAGAGGAACTGCTTTCAAACGAGTTCTTTTTACATGAATATTGTTGTGTTCCCTTCATATAAATGAATTCAGTCTGTGTGGAACTTTATCCATTAGCATGGTAATTGATGTGATTTTTATCTGTACAACATCATTAGTGATGCAAACTGTTAATGAAAACAATAGACCATCACATTAATCCATATACAAAAGCAGACATTTATCTTCATAACCTGATAATTGTAGAAATTCATTTAACGTTAGATAACGAATTTGTATCTCGCATATAAGCTATCGTTTAGATAGGACGGTTGCTATAAGTATTGTTTGTACTCTCGAAAATGATAATCAAATTGATATTTCAGTTTGAACGTATTATAAATATTCATGGAGTACGAGGCATAACTTTGGAAACAATTAATAGCAGATCAAAAAACATTTTCTTAGAAGCTAGACTGTAAATTCCACCCCATTTCAAAACGAGAAGCGTAACGACAAGTGTAACGATGTTTAGAGGATTATATTTACACCATATGTAACTACAGAGATAATGCGGAATACTAGTGAGAAAGACTTAAGTGCTCTAGCAGGGTGACGTTATTTATCGTGAAGTAGGTTTATACTCCAATTTTTAAGAAGAAAACAAGTATCTCAGAAACGATCAGAGACGCATTCAAAACACTGCGTCTTGCGCATTAGAAGCTGGCATAGCACCAGTAGTATCGAAGACAAATGGGGGTGTAGAAACAGGTAGTTCGTGCATTATGGCTTTAAAGTAGGTTTGTCAGCAGCCTTAAAGTAGTTTGCAACTAGAGGCCGAATACGTAATAGAGACCGAATACGCCAGGACCCAATTTTGACCAAATTCTTGATATCTATGTCAAAATAGAAAAGTACGTCGAACATACCAGTGGACATTGTTTACGAAAGGAAACAAAATATGTGTCGCTGTTTAATGTAAAAAGAGAGTTTGGACTGCATAATGTAGTCTCCATTGTGTGCAGTAGTAGAACATGCATTGGAACAAACGTATCCGTATAATTGTCAGTATGTTGTACTCTACAATAATTTATATTTACTGTGTGTTGCATACTTTTCTCCTTAGAGATCTGAATCAGTAATGAACATTTAAAAATTCAATATTTTGAATCAGATGAGGTCTTGCTTCATTACAAGTTCTTCATGCGTATTAAGAATTATAAACTATTGGTATTAAACATGTTATAGCTCTTATATTTTTTCATTGTGCGTCTTATTTTCTATTGATAATTTTCTCAAATCTGAGTTTACGCTTGTCACTAAATATGCAGAATGTGTGTTCAAACGAGTCGACATTCAAATCGAAAATATTATATTTTCCGGTTATCGTCTTAGGTCTGTAATTTTGGAGCGAAACATAAAACTCACACTAACACATACTATTATACGAAGTATTGACCATTGTTCTTTAAACTTAAGTGTCCATCCTGTTACTGTTGCAAACAACAGATTCAACATCGTGAAGTATTCTTTAATTACACAACTCCATATATTTATTTTTCCTGCTTTCTAACCAATGTACAATGATATGTGCTCCATACGTGCATTTTTCTTTGGCATTTTCATTTTAAAAAATTAAAGAAATTAAGTTTTCCTAGATTTTCTTTCGATAACATTAACTTATTTTTCGCCCTCTTGAGCTATAACATTTTAACGATAACTCCATTTTAATCAAAAGGTTTCAGCTTAATTTCTGATCAGCGACATGTAAGCATTTCTCACTCATCATTCAAAAATTAAAAATATTTATGTATATGAACTAAAATAAAAAATAAATTCTTGGAACGACACGCAAGAAGTTTCCTAGTTAATTTGGGCCAGCAGCATCCGCGTCCAGATTGAGGAAACAATGTCAGAACAAGCAATTCAAATACTAAGTTTCTTTTAACTAAATAATTTCAAATAAGTTTGACAAATTTATTTTTCAAAAATACAATCTCCAAACAAAATTGGATTCAGATAATTTGTCGAAACACACCCGACAAAAAAATCATTAGTTTAAATTCTGAATTTACTTGGAAGTTTGTTCAAAAAATAAATATTGATTCAAGAAATTACGATTACAATCAAATAATTTTAATAACAATTAATATTCTCCCAAATTATTTATTGAATTTTAGTTATTTGGAACATTTTTATTTATTGATGAGAGATAAATAAATTTATCTGCAAAACAAACTTCAAGAGAAAGTTTTGAACAGAGATTTAAATCCTCTTCTTGTGATGCAACAAGTTAACGACTCAACCCGTTCCTTATACGACGAAAATTCTGCTCAAGAAATGAAGTCGAATTCAAGAACTCATACAGCAAACATTAAACATCTATTATTTTTTTTAGAAAAATGAACTTACCGTTCTGTTTCAGGAAAGACAGTAAATAGAAATAAAGGATACAATCCAGCCACTGCAGACTTTTCGCCTCTCCGAAAGATGTTTTTAATCCTACGCAGAAAATCGTTTCCACTGGTGGATATAAATTGAGCAACCGATGATTTCATGAATTCAAACTTGGAAAGGAGTGAACAAATATCTGAACTCTTGAATCAACTCAAACTCTATCATTAATGAAGTCACAATTTTGAACACTTCTACTTAGGCCACGCCACCGGAGAATAGAATCAAAATTCCGGTAATATTATACGTTTCCTACCTAAACCAGTTATTGCAAAAATAAATGAATTTAAGTTTTATCGATTTACTTCACTCATCACCAAGTTAGCATTCCAACTAGCCCTTGTTTATACTACGTTTACGAATCATGTAGTTTAATTCAAAATTTGTCTAAACTCAAGTTTTAGAGAGTAATTTATGGTCGAATTACAAAGAATTATTTTGAATTACTTTTAATTACTATATTAGCTTTAAAAAAAATCCCTGGCTTTATTTAATTTCCTCAGTATACAAAACAACTTCCGCGACTTTACTACCGAATCCATATTCACTTTTAACTGAATTTGATTAAATTATGAAACCTGATGACTCGCTATTCTTATTCACCGTTTAATTCAGAGCACTAGCTTTTGTAAACTTTAATCGTCAAAATTATATTTTAAAGTATTATCAAGAAAAAGCGTTAATTTGAAAGCTATTTTTCCTTCTAAATAATTAAGATCGTATGACACGTTTACTTTCATTAGAACGAAAGTTTTAAATCACGAATTCTCACACTTCCTAAACCTTTAAATTAAATCTAAATGATTTTCAATTTACTGAAACTTGTACTAGTTCAATTCGATCACTCTAGAATCAAGATTTATTTAAACAATGTTTGCGATTACTTCCTATGTTTCACTGAAGCAAGAATTCATACAACTTCACGAACTTATGTGTTTGAATCAGATTAGAACACTTCGGTATCTGAAGTTTGTAGTCCTTACACAAATTATTTTAAATTAATTAACTTTTAGTATTGAAGAAACTGGAGCATGCAACTCAGTATTGTCAGCCGCATTTAACGCCTTCAAACACGATTTCCAGCTGGGCGGAACTCTCGCCACGAGACATGAACGATGTTACGTCAATCGACAGAACTTTCAACAGCAACATAGGGAAGCGAAGCAATCTTCCGAAGGAACAACTACCCATAAGAAAATACCACACAGAAGTGCCACTCCACGAAACCTCTCACGTTCAGTAAACCTCGGAACAAAACTGAATGATAGTCCCTTTTTGTCCCCTTTAATTTTTAAAATATCATATTCTAACGCGAAGTTAAACAGTAGTGTTGACAAGGCATCGCCTTGTTTCAATC
>JAGDQP010011248.1:32348-51913 GCA_022664845.1 Lepisma saccharinum
TCTTTTCCTCTATGAGGTAAAAATAAATTAAAGAAATTGGAAGAAAGGAGAGAAGATTCTTCTTCTTTAGCATCAGCTAATTAGCTGCATCCTTTGAGCTTCTTCCTGTGTGGGTTCGTATGTGGGTGTGGGTGTGGGTGCGTGTGAGCGTTGGATGTGGGTGTGGGTGGCTATGCTCAAGAACAAAGTCATAGAGAAAAAATACGACAGGAAGAACAGACAGAGAAATCGATCTGGATTGTCTATGGAAGGAATTCTGCAGCAGTGATTGCTTATTCCTTCATTCTATATCGTTCATTCAATCTACCCTGACCGTTCTTGTGTATCGATGATCTGAAAAACATGCTTCTATCGCCACTACTGCTAACCTCATTCTGTAATCGACATGAGGTCACATCTACTACTACCACACCATCCATCCCCCCTTTTCCCTTCTTGTAACTCTAGTGAAGTAGACTTCTAAAGTTAATCATGTTACTTTTTGGAGCTACTTTTAAACATAATTAGAGGAAAGCACACTTTTGTTCTTTCAAGCTTTCCCTCATTCCCTACCCTTCCCTCCATCCAACGTCAGTACTTCCAAAGTTAAATTGCATACGACACTTCTACCTAATTTCAAAACTATGGGGAACTATAAAAGATTTCCAACATGTCACAAGAAAACAAAACTCACATAGAAACGAGGAGAAATCAAAGTACAGAAGGAAATTGGAAAGTTATTGCTTTTATTATTAGCTATCCTTCTTCTTAAATATCTATTATTGATGAACAGAGGTCGATACTTTGATACTCCTAATTTTCGTGAAACTTTAGCGGCAGAGAGTTAGTGGACTATTATCCTAGTAAAGCATTTCAAACCGTTACACAACATTTAGGGATAAAAAGGATGAAAAATGAAACTTACTATCAACAAGAATACAAACTATAGACTACTCTAGAATGTTACAAAAATATCTGAGTCATCACTGTCAACAAAGTTTTTTTTTTTTTCATTTTGCACTGAACAGTAATCTTATAAAATGACAGATACCCATTTTTCCATTTCTGTTGTTAATCTGTAAATAGAACGTGTTTTCAACGACAAAATACATTAACAATAAACTCCAAAGATATAATTAATGGACTTCCTAGGATACCAATACAACTGTCGTGCCGTACAAAGTTTCAAGTGTCACACTTCGTGTAGCGACTTCAATATTGATATATTAATACCTTGTAACAGGCTAGAAGTAACGAGATTCCGCGGTAATTATTACAGTCCGATTTATCGCCTTTTTTGTAAATCGGAACTATTATTGAGGTTTTCCATTCCTTTGGGAGCTCCTCCTTTCTCCATATAGCACTTATCAATTTATGTAGTTCCTTGATTAGTGACGTTCCTCCTGCTTTGGTTAATTCGGCTGGAATATTGTCTATTCCTGGTGATTTGAATTTTTTTCAATTTCTTTACCGACATTTCGATCTCAATAGGTTCGGGAATCCACGGTTCTGCGGTATGGATTTCAAATTCCTCTGTTTGTTCCCCGTTGTGTACATTAAGAAGTTTGTCGAAATAACTTTTCCACACATCGACAATTTCAGTCGAATCCGCCTCCACGTTCATTTCTAATCATTCCTAACCTCGGCTGGTAACCTTTTCTTAGCGAGTTTACCCCTTTGTATAGATCTCGTAACTTCCCGTTTTCCTCAATCTCCTGAATCTTCTGCGTCAGATATTCTCGCTTTTTGTTTCTGAACCCTAGTGTGGCGTTTCGTTTCGCGTTACTGTAGTGGTTGGTATTTGCTTCGCTTTTATTACTTAGCCATCGTTGCCTTGCTTGTTTTCGTTCCTCATAAAGTTTAATGCATTCTTCATCAAACCAAGGTTTGTTTTTCTGTTGTTTATTCTCACCTACGCGTTCCTTAGCTGCGCTCTTTATTGTTTCACGAATTGACCTCAGAAAATATAATTACAAATAAAAGAAAACCAAAAATGATGAAAACAAACCCTGAACTTTGTTGACAAATAATATAAAATTGGATAATAATGTATCAACATACTATTCTATATGTAAGCTATGATTAGAAATTTCTATCATAATATGCAATGAACTTCATGATATATTACCTTTCTATTAATAAAAAGTGGCCATTCTATTACATTAATTTAATTTCATCTGATTGTATCTCGTCAATTTTTTTACTTAATTTCATACTATTTTCATTTGATAAAATGTGTCTGAAATATATATACAGGAGTTGGACTAAAAAATCTAAAACGTTTGAAAAAGCGTGAAAATCATACCTAGTGTGGTGTGGGGCCTCCTTTTGCTTCCAAAACAGCTTGGATCCGACGTGGAATCGACGTATACAGCTCCTGAATCGTGGTGTGTGGAATGTTGTACCATTCTTCCTCCAAAACATGCTCCACTTCCTTAAGGGATGATGGTGGAGGATAATGAGACCACAATGGCTCAATGATGTTCAGATCTGGTGATTGTCGGACCCAGGGGAGGTGCGATAGCTCCTGGTCATGCTCCTCAAACCATGATTGCGCCGTTTTTGCAGCGTGACAGGGTGCCAAATCATCTTGGTAGATGCCATCATCATCCGGGAAAAATGTGTGGGCCATGGGTAGAACCTGGTCCCACAAAATGGTCTCATACGCCTTAGCATTCATCATTCCATGCAGGGCTATGATGGGACCTGCAGAAAACCACGATATCACTGCCCATACTGTAACAGAACCACCCCCATGCTTTACAGTTGGGCGCAGACAGTCTGGATCATAGGCCTCCGACGGTGTTCTCCATACGTAAACACGACTGGTTGTTGGAAACAAGGTGTAGGTCGATTCATCGGAATACATTACGTGTTTCCACTGATCAAGCGTCCACTCCTTGTGGTGCTTGCACCACTGGATACGCCGCTTCGCATTTACTGCTGTGACCAGAGGTTTGAAGATCGCGGCCCTGCCATGAATTTTCATTTTGTGAAGTTCCCGTCGTACTGTTTTTGATGAAACCGGGTTCTGTAGGCCGGAATTGAGTTCAGACGTAATTTTCATTGCAGTGGTCTGCTTTTTAGCTGCTAAAATCCGTTTTAATGCCCTCCTGTCCCTATCGGACAGGATTGTCTTTCGACCACTGTTGTGCTTTGCAGACGTTGTTTGCCCATGCATTGTGTATGCCCTCGTAACACTGGACAGAGTGCCTGTCGATACCCCGACAATGGTCGCCACTGTTGTCACTGAAGCTCCAACCAGACGGGCACCAACGATCATCCTTCTTTGGAAGTCTGTCAGGTCGCCCATTTTACCCCACCACTTGCACACCACGACACTCACAGGTGAACTGGGTACTGCTGACGGAAGAGGAAGGTCCACATGACACATTGAAAACAAAACACGATCGGCAACCGCAACACGTGGTGTACAGTGGCGGGCCACACTTACGTGTCCTGCATGACGCGTTTGAGATGTTTTTGTCCAACCCCTGTATATACTTTAATGAATATTACAATCATGATCCAAATATTATTTGTATAAGAATAGCTAACCTCGTCAGTTATGATCCACATCCAAATTTTATAAAATAAATGCATCAATCGCTTCCTATCAAATTACTAGTTCAACTAAGAAGTATTAGATCATTAAAATAAAAATATAAATTAACACTTAAAACTTATAAATTGTATGATGCGTTTAAATCCAATGCATTAAACTTGCCATTCCCATTCATGTTATGGCAATATAAAAGAAGTAAGATGACTCTTTTGAATAAATATATCTCAAACTTACTACACGTACATTGGAAAAGCATTCTTTTCGCTTATTATTTGTGGACCTGACAAGCAATGTGATTAATGTTCCTTGCATATCGGACAAAAATTATATGCACGGCTTAGTTGTTCTTTGTACGGTCCATTACTAAACTCCTAAGTAAATGGTTTGTTCGCCCGAGCAGATTATCAGTTTATGTTTAGCATATATGTTTGAATTTATCCATGCTTTATAAAGTCGTGTAACGTAACAAGGCAGCCCAAATGAATATAATATATTTTAATCGTAACGACTTCTTGCCGACTAACTGGTTTTAACAGTTCTGAGATTATTCTTTTTTATGTACTTAATTTTATTATATTATATTTATGTAATTAATTATATTAAACCTATTTTTTAAATTTGCAATAGTATAATATTGAGGAAGCAGTTAGTTTACGTTGTTAACTATGCTGTATTTTTCCATATAAATATGATATTATATTTATTATATATAATAAATATATAATTATTTGAAATGTTAGTTAGCTGGTAACTATTACTCATTCAACTATTTGATAATGTGCTATATTTACTATCTTTTACTCATCTTGTAATGTTTTATACGTTGCTCACTAATTTGAACACGCCAAAAGGTTTATCTTATTTGTTTTCGAAATATTGGGCTAAGGTTGAATGTCTTCTCCTTAATTATTTATTTCATTCAATAATTAAACTTCACTGTAATATTTAATTTGAGGGAATGATTATAATACTATTTACCAATCAGTGAATTACTGCACCGAACCTCCCCAATACCGTGAAAGACCCATCTAAAAATATGCTATGCTTTCACTTAACCATACTCCCTACCACAATTTTAATATCGATGCTAAAATAACTCACTAATTCGCCTTTTTAGCACAATAAAAGCATTTGTTAAACTCAGTTCCATAAAACGAGTCTTAAACTTACATGATTTCAGCGAAGGCAAGTCTATGCGAATTTACTCCCTACAATTCATTACAATAATTTAGATATATTATATGGCTAGATGAAGTATAGTTTTTACGCGAAATGTACCACTCGCAGAAAACGAGACTTCTTTTAACTAAAATCGTTTCTCCTGCAAGTCGTCTTACTTTACAAGTAACTATGATATTATTTCTTAAAGAATAGGTTTTATTAGAGTACCCACTTATAGCCCTAGGCATAATAAAATCATAAAAAATAAATTGAGATTTAGAACAATGTAATACTACTTCTGTTATGAAATAATAGTTCATATTTTGAGTCTACTATCTAAAGGAGAACAAGATATCATTAGGTAATCTTATTAATTTTGACCTCATTGAAATTTGGAAAGAAGCATAAACTAGTTATTATTACAGATGATTGTAAACGGTATGATATATCGCAAATATGTTTATTCTCTAAATATACGCACACCATTAACTTATAGACTAAACGTATCCTAATTAAGGGAGAGGAGAGAATGTCAATCGCCCCAGTTTTTCCTTATCCGTTAGGCGAAGAGAAACTAAACTACTGCTGTCATCAGGCATGCGTATCGAAGATACTCGTGTAGTTTTGAGGAAGTAGTCTGTAAGAAGTGAACTCTACAGATTGCAGAAACTTGTTTTTTACTATTTTTATAAGGATTTGTATATTTCAAGAAACGGTAATTACACTTTTATTTAGTAATATCCTGAGAGTATTAAGTTTTATAAAATGTGATATTTATGTATAACTCATGGTGCAAATTTAAATTTCATATGAACTACATTTTAGAAAATAATCAGCTGAATTTTCAAAATGTCGCAGTGTTAGAAATGACGATCAACGTGATCGGTTTACCAGCGCAGTGGTTGCCATTCCCATCAAACATTTGCAATACTTTACCGACCAAAAAGGTCCAGTGCGACTAAACCTAAGATAGTCTTTTCGCCTACTTGATGCAGACACGGAATCCTTAGAATAAAGGAATTACTTCAAATTATTATTTGCTGCAAATACCACTATCGTCAATGATAAATCCAATGGTAAAAGTTTATTTAGCAAATTGAACACAAAATTGTACATTTTGCATCTCATTCGTGACGGCTATCTTGCGTAGATTTAACGCAGCGAAATATATATACAATTAATGCTGAAGAACGTCGTAGTTTTTTCGTGCAAAGACATACAAGTGGACTAGACGTTCTTTACATTCTATTTAATATCATATTTTGATGCGGGGAAACTATTTTCTGGACATAACTAAACCAACTAAATCTTATTGCAAATGGGCGTACATCACTTAGGTTTCCATAGGCTCGATGTTTTACAAACTACATACGGAACCATAAGTGTTGAACAAGGTTATTTTGTGATCGCCATTAGCAACGTTTGTTGGGAATAGAGGTAAAAGTAGTACTTTGATTGTTTCGCATGATACTAGAAAACTGTAAGAGTTATTCTCGTTTAATTTTACGCAGTTATACGAAGGATACGAGGATACTTTACGAAGGATACGAGCATGTGTCAAGAAATTTTATTCGATACATCTTGCAAAACAACTGCGTAATAATAACTTATCCTTAGGTGATCGCCATTACCCACCTCACCTCTCTCCTATTAATACTGATGTTATCTTTTAATAATTTATTTTTCTTTCTTCTTAGTTTCCTTTTTTCCTTTAATAACCGTTATTTTGGACGTATTGCCAACTCTTCGTTCAAGTATTCCTATACTTTAATTAGCTGTGCTACGCTAGGGGTACTACTACCAGAAGCCCGTGGGAACTATGCCACAAGCTTGCGTGCTTTAGTTGTGCGCCTCTTCTATCGTAACGAGACTCTCAGGAACGCTGGGCCCCCCATGGAGAAAATTTGTTCCATTTATTTTAACATACTCGTGTGGTACACAATCATACCAAGTTTCATTTGTCTACTTTCAGTGTTCTCAAAAATGGGTTTCGGGTCTACCATTTTAAATTTAAAATGGTGATTGTTTTTAACGTTTCCTTATACTGTCGTAACCACTCGTGATGGTACACTTTATATAAATTTTAATTCCTTAAATCGAATCGTCTGGAAATTTAGAATTTGGTGAGCTATTTGGGATTGAAGATGGCGAGTTTCCCAAAATGTTGCAATATAATCCTAATATCCTCTTGATAATACACGTTTATACCAAAATGCGAAGCTCTGGGTCAAACGGTTTTAAAGATGGATTTCATGGTTCCTTCATTTTGGAACCAAAATGCGGTCTTTGGAAACACTGTATTTTTATCGTAAAAACTACTGATATTGCACCTTAGTACAAAACTTCATTTCAATAGCCAATTCTATACAAAATGCGCTTAGTGGCCATTTATTATCCAAAATAGGGACTTTCTCAGAATGTCGAATTTTTTCCTTGTTTTTTTCTCCAGTAGTTTGACCTGGGAATTTTGATGAGTCAGTTAGTCAGTCACTGACCATGGGGTTTTATAGTATGTGTAACTTGTCTTGCCTCGCTGTAGACTCTCACCTCAGACCCCGTGGGGACTTCGCCCCTTTATCGTAATCGGGCTCTCTGCGGCACTGCACTCCGTATGTACCAAATCTGTGCCTATAATCCCCACTTAGGACTGTGTCACCTTATGGGAGGTTTGCTCCATTTATTTTAACTTAATCGTGATGGTGCAACTTCATTCCAAATTTCATTTTAATAGCTTCAGTGGTTTGAAAAATGAATTTTTGTTCGGCGATTTTTTTAAATGTCTGCAATTTTTAACTTTTTCTTATTCTGACGTAACCTACTCGTGATGGTACACAGTAATATAAAACTTCATTTCTATAGCTCGAAACATGTGGGAAATGGGTTATTGGGGTCATTTTGGATCCAAGATGGAAACTTTTCCAAAAGGTTGCAATATTTTTCTAATCTGCACTTGATAATACATCTTTATCTCGTATCACTGTCCAAACGGGGTGGAAAATGAATTTTACGATATGCCATTTTGTATCAAATTTGGCTACGTTCTCAAATGTTTAATATTTTCGTAGCCTGCTGGTGTTATGAAACTGTCATACCAAATTTCCGTTCAATAATCCAAGCTATTTAGGCTACGTATTCTATTAAAAAATGCGTTTGGTGGGCATTTTTTCCTTTTTGGACAAGCACATTTATGCCAAATTTGGTGTTTCTATCTCCAGTAGTTTGATCTGGGAATTTTGATGAGTTAGTGATTGAGTGACCATAGGATATATAGTATGTGGACTCACCTCCTTTTCTGGGTGCGCTACCCTCACGACACCATGTAGGTTGCGCCCACAACAGACCCATTTGTGAGTTGCACCCCATTTATCATAACCAGACTCCTCACTCAACATGGTACAAATCTGCACATATACTCACCCTCCGGGGTGCTATGCTCCAATAGGTTATTGTTTTCATTTCTGGTAACCTATCTTGTCAAACAACGTCTTCCAAAAGTTTGTTTCTTTAGTTTCCATGCTTTGAAGAATGGGTATTGGCCGGCCATTTTGGATTAAATATGGTGATTTTAAAACTTTTTCTTATACAGTCGTGACCTACTTGTGATGGTACACCATAACAAAATATGTTTATCTAGCTGGAAAGGTGTTAAATAGTATTTGGGCGGTCATTTTATATCTAAGATGGCGATTTTTCCTAAATACTGTAATACGTTTCTAAACTACTCGCGATAATACACTTTTATTTCTTATTTACACTTTTCATGTCATTAAAATGTTTACCATGAAACTTGTTAGCTCCTCTAGAATATTTTCTACTAATTTTGAAAAAAAAAAAGCTTAGGTGTTATGTACTGACTGTAAATGTTTGAATTGTTTTCTATTTTATCAATGCAAGAGTTTGTATTGAAGTAAAAACAATCCGATTCAAAATGAATTTTATGCCAAGTATAATGGATATCGAATACATAGTATAAAAATATTATTATATAAACAGTTTTAAGATGCTACATGAGAAAAATTGTTTATTTTACTATTTTTCAGTGCCTTCACGCCGCAACTTAGATGGTTTGCGTAAGTTCTATGATTATGGTTACTTGTACATATTTTTTGATTTTTTTTTGTGCTTTTGTTCTAATGCGAATAGCTTCAGAATACATTCAAATTATAGTTAATGATACTAGATATAACGCTTCAAATATACCTTGGTATATAGTATTGCAAATAAGAATAAACGTAAGAAAGGACACAAAACTAATCTTAATTGATAATCATGGATAATAATGTCAAAACATACTATTTTGTATGAAGACCTGAATTGCAAAATATACCAACTCCACTTTTTTTCAAATTTACATTTTTCCGGTTCTTCGGTATCTAAGTTCCAAGGGTTATCGACTTGCATAAATATTACATCCTAATCCCAAATATAAAAACTGTTTAATACAAAATAATTTTCGGCTGAATAGAATAACAAACCAAGACATTGGATTGCTTTTTGTCCCTCCTAAAAATACTCCGGTGGACTACTTACAATTCAAGTTTTACTATGTAAAAACGAAATACATAATTTGATCATAATTATATGAATTTACTTCAGAATTCCCCACAAGCCTCACAGAGCAATTTTTATACACATTTTGATAAAAGTGCATGCCGTTTGTTACCCATAGTAATTTCATCAGGTTTCATTTCTTGAATTCCTAAACTTAATTGTATATTCCTTGCATTAAATAAGAAATCGTGTCTGAAATATGAGATATAATGACTATTGCAATCACAATTCAAAATATTTTATATCTAGGAATGACTAATGTCGTCAGTTATGATTCACAATCAAATTTTCATAATCCACTGAGTTTTTGTCCAATTATCAGTTCAAAAGAGAAATATTCAACATTCTAATTAAAATAAAAATTGACATATACAGGGTAAGTCAAAATGATGGACCCGATTTCATAAATTTATTTTGTGAAATATAATGAACATATCTTAATGTGAGCTACGCGCAAGGAAAGGCAAAAGTTCAAAGTTTAGTTGAGTTTAGTTTATATCCCGCGTTGTTGCATTGTCTACCGCTACGCGGCGCTGGAAGCAGTTAACGAAAATGGCGCTGACTGGAGAGCAGAAATCGTTCTGTGTGCTGGATTACCATGTAAACAACTCTGTGATGAGTGTTGAACGGCATTTCCGTACCAAGTATGGCAGAGACCCACCTACTGGAAAAACCATTCGTACGTGGTATGAAAAATTCAGAGATACGGGCTGCATCTGTAAGCGAAAATCGACTGGCCGTCCTTCAGCTGAGGAAGAGACAGTGGAACGTGTTCGCGCCAGTTTTGTGCGGAGTCCACAGAAGTCTACCTACCGGGCAGCGAGGGAACTTGAAATACCACAGAAAACTGTATGGCGAATTCTGCGGAAACGTTTACGAATGAAATCCTATCGCTTGCAACTGCTACAAGCCTTAAGAGACACTGATTATGCTGCTCGAGCGTCTTTCTGTGCTGATTTTCTCACGTTAATGGAAGAGGATGGGTTTGCCAAAAAGGTTACGTTACAGTGATGAAGCGGTGTTTCACCTTTCTGGGAATCTGAATAGACACAACGTAAGGATCTGGGGAACTGATAATTCCCACGCAGTTGTGGAACACCAACGCGATTCACCCAAGGTGAATGTGTTTTGTGCCATTTCCCCTGAAAAGATTTATGGGCCCTTTTTCTTCCTTGAACCTACTGTGACAGGACATGTTTTCTTGATATGCTGCAACAATGGCTCCTTCCACAGCTCGAAGAGGATAGTGCAGATTTCATTCTTCAATTGGATGGTGCCCCTCCGCATTACCATGGCAGCGTTCGGGATCATCTCAATGAGGCATTGCCACAGCGCTGGATAGGCCGTGCATCTCAGGAGGATCGAGTTCTCATTCGTTGGCCACCTCGTTCCCCCGATCTGACCCCGTGTGATTTCTTTTTGTGGGGTTTCATAAAGGATCGTGTTTACGTACCACCACTTCCAACAACATTGGGTGACCTTCGCGCCCGTATCACAGCAGCCATTGCAGAGATTGATCGTGACACACTACACAAGGTTTGGCAGGAGATAGACTATCGGCTTGATGTGTGTCGTGTTACGCGAGGTGCTCACATAGAGCACTTGTGATGTGACTGAAAAAAACTTTGAGAGTTACCCTTCTTACTGCATGTATTACATTCAGATATGTTCATTATATTTCACAAAATAAATTTATGAAATCGGGTACATCATTTTGACTTACCCTGTATACCTAAGTTAAATTATTTGACATATTTAAATGTAATTTATTAAACTTTTTATTAAAGTGTTTCCACTTTTATTCATATCATTATCATTCCAATAACAAACAGAAAAGTTTTTCTTTTGAATAAGCATATTTTAATCAAACTAGACAAAATTGAAAATTCTAATCGAAACTATATTTTAGTGATGTTTAATAATTTCGCTACTTTAGTTCTGCGAGTATAAATGTTAATTTCTAAACGGAACATGATTTTGATAATTATAAAAGGACCGGTTTTAGGACTTATTTATTGTTAAATAATAATAGTTAATAAGTCAGAAAGCTGCAAACGTCCTCAAACTTCTAAGACATAATTTTGCATATCTAAATTTTAAGTAAATACTCTTCTTGGTTTCTAAACAATATCTTATTGCGTATCTGCAATATGACTTCTCCATATTCTTTTCTATAATTTCCCCCTATTTCAGCCAAACTACAATGCTCAACGATGATTGATTATCTAAATATTTTAATATATTCTTGAAAAGTATATATACTAATCTGGAATCTAATGATAATATTGGTGAAATTTCGAAAATGTACATACAATATCGGAGAAAGGTAGTTGCTATGATACCTAATAGATGGCTGTGAACGAAATGATTTTTTCCTGCATTGGATGTTCAATTGTTTACTAGTCCTATATTATTTCGAAAAATGTATCCGTTTTAAAATTCAATTCGTTTTTCAATTTCACCTATAAATTTCGGAATAAGAGCTTTCAGCTGAATTTGGACGCAGTGACGACTTGTTAAAATATTTTAGCCGACAGGCTTTTTGCGAAAGAATCCTGTTTAATATAGTGTTTGGAGAAAACGTCATCTGTTTATTTTTAAAAACATTGTAAGCAAACTGTCTTGACTATGTTTACGGATATATAACTAAGTCGGAAAGAAGTAAAAAGAAAGATTGACCCTCGAACAAAATTTAAGCTACGTGAAAAGCATCCTTACGAAATGAAACATAAAATTTGTTTATCTAATATATGGCTTATGGCAGTTGCCGGTTAACATTAGAAACTTCGTGCTAGCGTATAATGAAGTTCCCGGTGTCGTTTGAAATATCTCGAATTTCAAAATAACACGCAAATCACATTATTGGCAGATTTTTGTTTAATTGCAAGTACACACTGCGAGAAGATAAAAAGCAGAAAAATGTCGAATGTTGTAGCATTATACATTTTGGAAATTCAATGTAGTTGCAAATTAACCGTGAAAACAGAGTTTTGACCATAGAGGAACTGCTAGCTATAATATATGATGTTAATATACGATTTGCCAAAAATAATATCTTCAAACCATCCTTTGAATCAATCTTCCTTAATCGAGTCTTAATTATCCTCAATAGAAAAAAAAACTTTCTACTTCAGATATGAAAGAGTTTACCTTTCTCCTTTCATCATAAATTAATATATAACCAAGAAGTAAACATGAAACATTTGCATGTTTCCTGGAAACGGAACTAGATATTCGTTACACCATCGAAATGAGTGGTAGTTTTTCAAGCAATTGCCTTCACACATCTAAGGACATTTTTCTAAGTGTCTTCAGATTATTTACTGAAATCGACGTTGATACATTTTTTATTTATAAAATGCATTTTATTTTAGAGGATGTTTTCTTTTTAGCATATAATGAAATCTGTGTCACTATTAGTATATGCATTTTCTTTCAACATTAGGGCAAATATTATATATTTATTTCTAGACCTTTATGTAGCATATCGTTTATGATTTTAATGAAATTCAATTCTTGGGACTACGAGTTCATATTAAATGTGTCATCCAACCCAAATATGAAGTGAATCATAAACAAAGAAGTGGATATTAGATATGGAGGAATAATAAAGTATTGTTTGTTTTCTGTTATAATAAATATACTAAATTTTCATTAAAAAATACACATCAGTATTGAAGGAGTCGTACAACATCAAACCTTTTCATTCAAATGTTTATTTGTGTCAACTTCATTAAAAATGATTAATTTCTACTGACACATTTCGTAATTTCCAATTAAAATTCTAGAAAGCCATCAAAATATAACAAAAGCTTACTCACGGTAAATGTATCTCCAGCAAAAGATGGAAGCACTATCTCCATATATTACTAATGTATTTCAGTCGTAGCACGAAATTTTAATTCAGGATCTACACGTTCTAGCCGAGAGCGTTCAAACTTTCAGAGAAAAAAGTTCATATTAATTCAATAGTTCTATCTATGCCGTTTTTATATTTATTTAATGTTCTTTTTTGAAGTAGCTTCATAGCTATATGCTTGGATATCCATAACAACAATGAAGCGATTTCTACAATGGACAATCAAATAAAAAATCGTCACGGATAGAACTCTTGAATTGGTCATGAAATTTCTTCCCTCAAACTTTGAACTGTCTAGGATTACATTTGCAGGAGCATCATTGATATAAATACATTAGACATATCCGAAAGAAGTACTGCCATCTTCCTTTGGAGATCTTTGATTTACAATAATTGCAAACACTTCACATACTTTTATATAATAGCAAGAATAATTTAATAGATAACTTGTTTAGAGCTATGTTATGCCGAAAGAAGATGTGAAGCTAGAAAGCTTTTGAGGGTAAGAAAGGGCAAGTGCCTCATAGATTAGAAGTTAATTGCGGATCTTTAGGCTATTTCTGTGAGAGGAAGTCATTTCTTATTATTATATTATAGGACGGGCTGGGCGGGACTAAACTACGTTGTGAGGCTGCATGTTCCCAAAGAAATCGCAAATAATTTTCTAGAAGGTCATTGTGTTATAAAAACTAATACTGGGCTATAACGATTCATGTTATCATTATTTTTCCATCATTACCCTGGTTATCTCCTACAGAATATTTTCAACCAATATTTAAGAAAAGAGGTATACGTGTTATGTACGAGTGTGCATTCTTTATTTTATGAATGCAGAGTTTGGATTGACGTAAACCAATCGATTACAATATAAATTATTTGACATAAGTAACGGATATAAAATACATAGTTTCAATTATTAACATATTAACTATTTTAATAATAAAAAGCAGTTATTATAATAACTAATTTAATAATAATTAAATTTTATTTTATTTTTAACAGCTTTACAAATACTCGCACTTCTAACCAAATTAGCAGGTACCGGAAAGGATGGTAAGCTGTCTTATTATGATTAAAAGTACATATATTCTAGAAATATGTTGTTCTGTTCTAACTTGAATAGTTACAATCGCTGAAGTGACCACGTGCACAAGATGTTCGTCGGATTAATGCCAAAATGACAATAAATGAGCTTGAAGAACAACACGTGTCTGTGAGAGTTTGCTACAAACTTGGCAAAACCTTTACAGAGACATTTCAAATGCTTAGCCAAGGATACGGTAAGGACTGTATGAGTCGCACGCAGTACTATGAGTGTTCTGCGCACAGTATGCCTAAAACTCGCTAGAATTCCCTGGTAGACTTCCTTTTTTACCATCTGACAACGTTCTTCAAATTCCTGATGGACAATGCTTTAGCAGTCAAAACACAACCAACATTACCTTGATCTTTGACCGACACATGCGTGCTTCTTTCGACGAGATGACCCTTAGCCTACTCAATGCGACGACTGCACTTTCGTTTCTATATCATAGCCATAAACCCACGTCTCATCGCCAGTTATGATGTTCTTAAGGGATTGTTTCTGTTCGTCAGTCAACAAACGTGGAACGAACACGACGCATCTCAAGTTTGTCACTCAACATTTTATGGAATGATCCTTCGCTCATGCTTACTTCGTCAGCAATATTAAAATGTGCAGTTAATGTCGCACGGTTTCGATTGTTCATAGTCCCGAAACGAAACTTCTGTGCACACTTAATGGTGTTTTGTTTTTCATGTCAGGAAATTCGTTTATGGGTGTGACGATCACATAGCACGAAACATGTGTAGCTTTGCAACACCTTGTCTATTAACTTATTACACAAATGCTAATATTATCAACCAACCATGGTTCACTGATAGAGCTTTGGCTTAGTATTCGGGAGGTTGAGAATTTAATCTCAGTGCCGTTCCGTTCTCCGTTCTCAAGTTGTTCCTTACTCACAAGACAATACAAGGATTTTCCCTTCCACTTTGGTCCGGACCAAAAATTTTCCACATCCTTGTCCCTCCCCTAATACTACCTCTGCCTTAGATGCCTAAATTGCATAAATATACTTCATGTAGAAAATGAAATATGTAATTATTGTTTTCGAACATACAAAAGGGGCAGATAATAAGGATATGATACAATTGGTCGGTTTGAGCTACGATTTACTTCCTAACATATGGTAACTATATTAACTTGACACTCATAACATATGAAAATAAACAGAGAGAAGAACTTCGCACAATACACCTACTTTTTAAGTTGTGAAGTTGAAATTATGTTGATTGTAATTGAAGTATACATTCTCTTTTTCCCATTCAACGAACCAGGTTGTAACTGTTATTGAATTTTAATAGACATTCTTTGTGCTATATTTTATAATTCCCTTCAATGAAGATACTGACTAAATTTTGTGGATTCTTCGGAATGATGTATTCATTGGAAGGCACGAGCTGGTCCGTTCTTACACGTATATTTAAAATTGTGCCTTGTTAATATAATACTACTACTTTATTTAATTTCCAGCACGTCAACAATGCGCGTTTTGTTAAAGTCCTTCGCTCAACCTACTTGGCAACGCAGTCAAATATGCGAATATCTAAGTAATGATTTAAACTTTGTTCAAAAAAGAATAATAACCTACGTTTTTCAATTACCTCACTATCACAAGCGATTAATTGCAAAATTGAGACAAGTTCGCAAATAACTTAATTCTGCAACTAAGTAGAAAATGCAACCATGCCTTTTTGCTCAAGAGTATATGATGTAATATTAGTATTATTAACAGACGGATTTGCGGTTCAGACCTAAAACATCGCGAATCAAATCGATAATGAGTAGTTACGTGCTTCCAAGCTTTCTTTCTAACATGCTAACCATGGTTTCCCAGAGTTAATCTCAGTATTCCCAGATGAATGCTGCGATGGTATCTTATTGTATTCATAGCATTGGATAGATACGTTGGTATTTTATGGATAATATTGATATTTCATAATTGACATTTAACATCATCTGCAAACTACGGCCTGCAGATAGTGAAGTTATACATTTCTTATTACTAAAAGGAATGCCCAAGTCATATTTATTTACGTGGTAAATAGGAAGCAGCTTTCTGACAAGGATAAATTCATTAATCACAAAAAAGTGTAAAGCGCAACAGTTTAAGAAATATACCACTTTCGATTGGAAACAAACAGTGTGTAAGTCAAAAGCACGAACATAAAGGTGGAATAGATGTGTAATCAGGAGCAATTTGGATCGAAGAAAATATTGAACACCGAGACATAACATAAATAAACGAACTATCTTTAATATATCCTAGGTTTGATCAAACTTGTATATTCTAAAGAAACAATGTGTTTACAAATAGTATTAATCCTTATCCCACGCAAGAACAATTACAAAATTCTATTTGTTCAAGACATAATTCAAGACTATATTCAAATGGTTATATCCTAAATTATTAGCGCCTAGTATTTCTTAAGAAACCAATAGTAGTAATATAGATGTTTGTAGTAACAATCTATAACAATAAGATATTTTTGGGACTAATAAATATGAACAAATGGTTACTCAGGTTGTACTGATGTGTTCGACAAATCTTCAAAAACTAAATAATGTCAATTATCTGAATATAATCGAAGTTTATTGCAATTATTTATAAGTAAGATATTCTATAATAAAGAGTAGTTTTATTGTGCAACTCGTAGAAATAAAAATTACGCTTCTTTAAGAGTTTATACAATATAATTAATTTTATATTTTCTTATACTTTCAGAATAACGATTTCAATTTAGGCTAAATTTTTACGCAGCCGTGCTTTGCGTGCTTTTCTTGTGATTTTCGTGAATAGCAAATTGAAACACGTGTTTAAATAAGCGTTCTATATGTAACACGAGATTCTATTGGTTACTAATTAAAATCGTAAGCAAAGCACACGGCGAGCTCTTGTAAGGAAATTTGGCCTTATTTTCAGCAGCTGAGTGTTAGCCAATATAAAATACTAGTGAATAAGTCGAACCTACGTATTATGACGAAATAGCAGCCACTTAACAAACAATACTGGTGTATCCAAATGTTGACACAAAATTACTTAAAATGTGTATTAAAAATAAATTCAATATGAAAGAGTTAACTGCATCTTTTATTTTAAGCCAGAACACATTCAAAACAAACATTAAGCCCAAATTTGGTAATTTTAGTGGATAGTTTAATTTAGGGGTAATAGAATACTGTGACCAAAAGGACATTCAGCTCTTCATGTATTGTCACAGACATTTTAATATTACAAATATCAGTTGATCTTCCCATACAATAAATGAAAGTGTAGAATATTTTCACAGAAATAAAAGCCAGTACAACACGCTAGAATTTTAGAAAAGAAACACCTATAGTGCCTTCAATATATCGAGATTGTTTGTTGCACTAATATTACGTGAAAACCAGTGTTAATAGCTGGTTTGGTTGCAGAACGTGAGTCATTGTGAAATGTTGAACAAACAAGCAAAATCTCAGATCCATTTCTTTGATTTAATAAATTTTGTTCGTTATAAGACTTGAATGAAGAGCTGTATCGAATGGTATAAAGTGTATTTTCCGAAGAAAATATCTTTCCCATCGTAAAATGTACGTCCTTGATAAAATCCCTTTGCCATAAATCACTACAAGTCTCACTAAAGGCTAACACCAGCTGAATTTTTCTTATCAAAAAATGGCTTTAATATGTTTTGCTTGTTTGATCCTTAAATTTGTTGCAATGGCTCCTTTAAATGTTCCGAATTTTTTTTAGTTTTAACCAGATAAAAGGGCGGATAACGTTAGAAATTTCAAGTACGTGTTTTAGGTGTTTAGATTTTTCATTTATCCCTTATAGTTCTATATTAGTGTTTTGGTTTAAACTCTCTTTGCATATACTATATTTAAGAACAACGATGATGACACAAATAGTTGTTTATGACTGTGGATTATAACAATTAGATTAACCTACATATTTTTAAAAGGAATATGATACCCAGTTTTCAAACGAAAGTTAGGCTAATTTTTAAAAGTCTTTGCTATTAACGCCTATACACTTCATTTTATATTATCATATCATAACAAGTGTAAGAGTGCTTTCAGGTGTTTAGTAAAATTGTCTAGCATATGACTTCAATATTCTAATTACTTTTTATCCTGATTCTTTCTATTGTTATTTGACCATTAAAACGTACTACCTATCTCTATCACTTCCAACCACTTATCACACATACATCAGATTTGTGAAATGAACTACCTTTCAAAATTTGTGAGTGAAAAAACAAGGAATATAATATAGCTAGGGAAAAGGTAAAATCTAATTATGGACTCTTCGTTTTATTCTGTCCTGTACTAACGAAAGCTATATTATAGTCTCATACGATCTTGTCACCTGTAAAAACGGTGGGAAAGGTTTCAGGAGCATAGGTCCCTCCACCGTCACGTTATAGAAAAAGCGACCGGGTAGCCGAGTGGTCTAAGGCGTTAGGCCAATGACTTGAAGGTCCCGGATCCGAGTCCCGGCATTACATTGGTGTCTTTTAACTAGAGCGTGACGGATAATCGTGACGAGCGGAAGTCAAGAATTACTAGACTGGACCATATAAAATAGTTTGCCGAGTAATGGAGGAATAGACACGAACAAAGTTAATTGTAAACACATTTGTCCAACTTATTTTAAGCTTTGAGTTAAAATGTTTATAGTTTTGTAAAATAATGTCGTAAAGAGTAGAAATATTTAAACTTAATTCAAAGCTCCTACAAAGCTAAACAAATGTAAGATTATCTAGATTTGCTTATCTTGTATTTGTAAAATAAGCGTCCCAATTTTATTATTTTTGTACAGGTAAAGCGGAAGCAAGAGCTTGAGGAACGTGCAGATAAATTCCATCAGTAATCATTGTTGATACAAATAATACCTAAAGTATCCATCAATTCAAGTTGTTATTGATCTAGTTGTCGAATCTTTAAAATATTAACGTCGTTTACAATAAACTATGTAACTTCAGTGCGACTCATTCTGTTTCATTTTATATTATGTGATTTCATTATAACCTGCATAATTCGCCTGTATTCGCGCTCACGCTTATGTGACGAAAAAGGGAATAAGTAGCTTTTGCTAATCCAAGGTAATTGTACCTTCGTAAAAGCTCTGAATTTAGTCTTTATGAGTTATTCCCATTTATACTATCATGAAGTGAGCTTTAAACTATCGATAAGATACAATAAATTGTTTGGGTTGTAACAGCACTATGGCTTACGCTCGTTCCGATTAAATTATCGAATTCCAAAGTTTAATGAAATTGACCAAAACCATTTTTTCAATTGATTTTGCGTGGGATCGTTTGGGGATGATTTTGCCGGAGCAATCGACTATTAAATACGCTACGTATTCTCTATAATCA
>JAGDQP010011249.1:0-10232 GCA_022664845.1 Lepisma saccharinum
CCCCCCCCCCCCAAAGCATTCCGCAGAGGTTGGATTTTCTAAGATAATCTTTGTACTACACGAGTTCACTCACCACGTCCTTTCAGAAAATATATCGAACGGCACGCTTTCTATGGCACAATGCAGTCATGTATTCTCAGAGTAAGAAACTAAAACCACAATTACCAAACAAGCCTTTGCATATACCACCCAGTCCACGCGCGTATGTCTGTGTTGGTGACATTCGACATTCCCGATCCATGTCTTCACTCAGTAACTAGGCTGAAAGGAACTAGCGAAAGCAATAAATCAAGGAACTGGAACTAAAATCTACATACGACATGTGCTTACTGAGGTGTCTATCCAACTTTTCGCACAAGAACTATCCAACTTTTCGCACAAGATAAAATAACTGTGCAGAGCAAATACGTTTTATTTAAGAACTAAAAACGTGTAACAGTTTCACCAACTAACAAACAACTTGGCTTCATCAGACACACTAAATCACAGTTATTGGCTGGCAGGGACCAGTCAGGAACCACAGATAGCTGTCTCACTATAAGTTGTTTTGTTTATGTGATTTAGTGCGTCTGATGAAGCCAAGTTGCTTGTTAGTTGGTGAAACTATTACATGTTTTTAGTTTTTAAATAAAACGTATTTGCTTTGCACAGTTACTATTTTATCTTAAGTATATAAAAGGAAAGCTGATATGAAAAAGAAAACAGTTCAGAATTTGCAAAAATGCTGGAAAATGCATTAACGGAGGAAGGAAGTACTTTGATACATAGGCTGATTGAATGGAAGATATTGTTTTAAGACGTACAGGAAAGGGAAACTACCTGTTACTAGGAACGGCACTGACTACAGCAAACAAGATGACAAAAAAGTATTTCAACTGACAATTTATTTTAATTCTTCTTCGATATAATAATTCCTCTTTCCGTTCTTATATTGCAGTTTTGAGGTTTTATTTATCTTCTTTAAAGATTTTGTAATCTGAGTTTCCGTTATATTGTGGTTACGTCCCTTCACTTCAAATAGGAACTGGGACGCTGTACGGGTTTGAGTCCCGCTCACACCCGCCATATTAACTGAGGATTCTCCTCTGTTCCATTAGGCCAATGCCGGGATGACATCTAGGTTTCTGTTCCTATCTATAATCTTTGCCTCGGGAAGATTGCTTTCCGATGGACGTCATCCCTCTGACATGGCCACAGATGCATTGCCGGTCCATATACTATGTTACATAAGAAACTTCGTGAATAAATGATTAAAATTTTACTTCAAAACACCGAGAAATAACTCAGCACGGAAAGTTTTCCGAAATTCTTTAAAAATCCTTTTTCCTTGTAGAAGTGGTGAAACAATTGAAAAACAAGGTGAGGAAGAAATCCACTTTCTGCACTGGAATCCCTTGAGCGCGGTTGGTGTTATGTTGATAAAATATGGAAGCAGTAGTCGTGGAATGGCAAAACCACCGTTACATGCGCGAAAAAGAAAGGAGTAAAATAACGCCCATTCATAGCTACTGCTTAAATGGATTCCCGAGGTAAAAGCACTTTTCATCGCGGTATCTGGATTTCCAACCTTCAGCCCAGATTTCCCGCAGACACGCTCATGGTCGGAAATTCTCTCGAAAAACTAGCCACAATACGGCACGCTTCGTTTCCTCTCAGCCGAGGCAGCCTTCCCATGGAGCTGATTGTTGTTAGCTTTACTCGTTGGTCACACACCGAATGTTTTAACATGTAATTAGCCAGCCAGCAATTCCTCTCCTCTTGTTTCATAGCGCTTTCGTCAGCCAAGCGTATTCTCCGAAGCTGCAAATGGTTATTGACAAGATTCTTCCCGCAACATCTACAGAAAATAAAACAAACATCAATTCGCCATGTACAGTATTATGTTGGTAGTACTAATCCCTCAATTAGAACTGAATAATTTTAAAGACTAAAATTTGACGGCTTCAATCTGAGATAGTTTTGTTGTGGCACTGTCGAACGTTATTTTGCAGTTATATAATTTCCTATAATAAATACGAGAAAATCTTAACAAATGTACTAATATGTTGGAAATAATTTTGGAGAAACGAACCTACAATACAGAGAATATATATATTTCATATGTATGTTTGAGTTAAAATTCAAAGCCCTGGCCGAAGTTTTATATTCCCTTCTCAATTCGTCCGTGAATATTTAAAGATATTCGGTAATCCCGATATAAAGTATCTCGAACTCTGTGCTCGTGAGCACAGCTGAAGTCAGTTCATTTGTGGTGATCCGGCCTGCCCCGGACATTGGAGATTCGATTGACCTTGTTCAAAACTCGACCCGAATGACCCCGGTCTTGACTCAAATGACCAGACTGACTTTGTGATCCGGCAACTCGATGATAGAATACTAACTAACGCCTCAGACTACATGGCTAGCTCTGTCGGCGTTGTGTTCTTTTTGTTATTTTCAGGGACATGAGACCATTGTTAGGAATCTTTTCGACGCCAAATTTTTCGTGTTCTTGGAGTCGCCCGGTCGAAAACTAACCCGTTTCAGCTCTGGTCATGAAGTCTGACAAGTCAGCCTAGCGTCCAACAGGTTTCGCGTTCGAATTCCGACTGTGGCAAGAATGTTTGTTGATTTCAAAAGCACTGCTCTCATGTTATCAGAACGGGCCGGATCAACAAAATAAAGTTTAACTAAGTCTATCTGATGAACTTCCCCATGCTTAAATTTTCAATATTTTCCACATCTTTGGCTTGATATTAAAGCATGGACATAGAAGAGCATCAACTAACGTTATCCACATCTCCCCAATCGATACAACGAAAATAATAATATACTCTATGGATTATTTATGATTCATGGATCTCTACAGACAACTAATTGACCGAAGCGATCCGATTGTTCATTGTTCAACTAAGTTTCACGCAATAAATGTTTTAGTTCATTAATACGGATTTTATTTACACATAAAAAAAAAAAACTCAAAGGTACCTGAATATGTGTATGCTGAAAATTATTACTGTACACTACACTATACAAATTATTTAGGTGTGACGAGCGTCTGTATATGTGGAACAGGCTTATTGATGACAATTGCAATAGGTTCCGCTTGTAAAAGAAAAAGAAAGAGAGGTATAACCTAATTGATCAACCTACTCATTAGCAACAGTTGCCAAAGAAACCTCGAGGATCGATATCTTTGCTTAATGCTATCATCATTCCTGGAAAAGGATGAAGGGAGAGAAGAGAACATGGGAATAGGCAACCGAAAATTACCGGAAGCTCTAATAGAGCTACGTAATTAACTTTCTCCTTTTGATTTATCCTGTCTTGGTTTAGGGTCAAAGTCCCATTTTATCGTAAAATCCAAGAAATATTAACCTGTTGCTAGGGAACACTGCAGACAACCAGGCTAGCAAAGCTTCTAAGTATTGGCAAGTACCCGTAGTTAATATGGCAGAGAACTCATAAAACTGACTGAACAGTTTTAAACTCATCATGGTACCATGGCTGGATTCGATATAACTTACGGCATGAGAACTTCAACGCAGTATTACGGTTAATGTCCAATAACACTCTTACCCGTACGCGTGTCTTTTTACAGATCATGGAAATGACTGATCTGTCAAAGAGCTGACAAATACCTCGGGAAGAAATTCAAGAAATTCCTATCTGCAGCGAAATTAAATTAATCAAGTCATGATGGACACACATGGGGACATGCACTTTAGTACACCACCATAAATAAGTTTGTGAGCCCATTCCGTTGGAGACGGAAAAGTCTAGAAATTGTCCCTTGTTTTTGTAGCCTTTTCACAGCATCCAAGCAAGAAATTGTGGAAAACCCCATGAACAGGGAATACCTGATCCAAGACTAATTGCCAGTAGAACTACCGGGAAAGTGAACATTTTAAGAACACGAATAGAATATAATTGGAGGCATATGAGGCACTGTACGGTAAACGTATAAGGCGGCGTCTTCTAGTGTTCCGACACAATGAACGCAAGACCTGTAACAGGTTAAATGCAATTGCTCCATCAATATGTTCCTGTTTCGCGCAGATCGGAATCATTTTTCTGTCTGATATGTGACTGTACATGACACCTGGGTCCATTACTATCCACCCACGACCAAAATTCAATCAATGCAAAATAAAACATCCCTTCCATTCCCAAAGTAAGTCAAAGTGTTATGTAAGCCAAGAAAAAACATTCAATTGTTGTCTGGAATCTGAAGTCATAATGGTTGACAGTGAAGAATGAAGGCAAACCCACAATGAAGAAGGATCAAGGGATAAGGTCGGGTTTCCTCGCTGCACCAGAATAATGAAATGGGCTACATATTTATGGTCCTAGAATGTGACTGTGGGTATATTTTATTTATTATTATTAACTTCATTTACCTTCTTTCGATATTATCTTGTTATTTATATGGCAGTAAGGATTCTGCCTTCTCTACGAAGAAAGGGGATACGAATTAGAATGTTCATATCTGAATGTTAACCATACAAAGTAATGAACTTCTAACACTGTACATTATATTAATATCCAAGAACGCTATATCAGGGTGAGGTATAGTCTAAACGTCTGAGCCATCCCTCGTACAACTTTCACAGCTTCTTTGAATTGTTACTAACATCTATAATAAGCTTGTAGGCTTCAAAGGGTGGGCCCAACAGTGTTTCTTAAAGTTGGATCTGAACCACAGCGTTCAACTGAACATGTCTTTCATAATGCGCATTCACAAATATATCATTTGGACGGTACATCACTGAAGGGATTACAAGAAAGAAGGAGCATTATTTAAATATTTACTTAACGACACTATAAAGAAGTTGAACATAATACACAGGAGTGTGTGTATATATATATATAGCTTGGAGAATGTTTTGGTCCACTGATATCTGGAGGGTACCATGAACCTATCGATCGTCGCCTACCCGTACATGTTGATTCGTGGAGGTGATATAAAGACAATGCGCCAATCCATGTTGCCAAATTGTCCGTGAGTGCTTTGACGCGCACAACGAAGACATCAAGCAACTCTCTCGGCCACCCAATTCCCTCGATTTAAACAATTGGAAAATCTGTGGAAGTGCTTCAATCGATACACCAAACTAGATCCTCCCTACCAAGGCATCTACAACAATTTCAAAGTGCACTGCAGCCTTCCTAGTGCGAACTGAGTCTCTCCCAACGCTGTTGGCTGTGATGCATGCTCCGAAAGACGTATATTCTGGATCCTTAAGTTGCCGCGACGTGCCAGCCGTTCACAAATCACGGGGAAGTAACACAAACAGCAGAAGGCAACAGTAACTGGCTTCATTGCTGCTGGTAACGTAATCAATATAAAATATCTTCGCTGTTGCCAAGTAAATAAAAGCTTGCATCTGTACTAGCTTTATATCTGTTTAGCTCCATATTATAGAAAAACAATTTTCAAAACATACAAGAAGTCGTGACGTAAAGTTTCCTACTCAATATCTAATATTTTATATTCCAGATATTGAGTTTTTCTTGGCTGACAATAAGTTCAGTGATAATCACGTTACGGGAATTCAACGAAAATCACATGACGCGAGAGACAAAACAAGAAACGTCCTTCCAAGTCGGAACATCTTTTCCCTGGAATTGACGAGACTGCGAGCTAATCTCAGAGTGACACTTATTTACTAAGTTGGAAGAACAGTTTAATCTTTCACATTATACAACCCGGGACATTGTGCACGAAAGCTTGGGGTACAGAAGGATGTGTAGCAAGTGTGTTCTTCGACAACTGATAGTCCACCCACACAGTGCATTAGTCATTCTGGATATGTGGGCACTGAAATTTGAAATTGTTGCCACCTAGCAGTCAAGGTTTGAACTTCACCTCAGCCAAAAAGCAGTTATAAGATTAGATATTAATTGTGGAACCTTACTTTCTGATTTTCCCTCGAACACTGTTGCTGATTATAGAAAGAAGAAAGGCAGGAGTAATAACTGTAGCTTAAAATGTGTTATGTGGGGGTTCAAATTAACAACAGCTTGGCCACATGCTTTCAAGACTACGTGAATAGTAGGTGGAGTCAGGCGAAGAATAAGAAAGTATCATGAATACTCGTAGATAGATAGATGGGCATGATAATGTACTTTAGGTTCACAACACTTTTTAGATGAGAGGGGAGCAAATCTGAAATTCAGCCTCTGTGCCTTAAGGCTGCGCGCAGCGAGTCTTTTACTGCGATCACCTGAAAGGAATGAGGAGATAGCGGCCCATGCTAAATTTCATGGTACTCGACGCGTGAGATGAAACCAGGAAACACGGCAGTCAGTACCCAGTTTTGTAGTTTGCACACAGGTCATTCCAAAAACAATATGAGCACGCTTCAGCTGTGCTACCTCATTCGACTCTCAAGTTTTGCTCAATATGCATTAGACATATAAAAGCAGACGAGTAGTGTGAAAAGAGTTTCTTGAAAAGCAGACGAGTGGTGTGAAAAGAGTTTCTTGAAAAACAAAGTTCTTTTTAAACAAAAAAGGAAGGACAAAAATAATGAGTTCTCTCAGAGAGCAAAAGCGAGACAAAAACTAAAGAAGTGAAAAATCTCCAGCGATTATTCATGAAACGAGAAATGAATATTAGCCTCTCCTCCTACCAGCCTCTGGTACAATGCTTCCGCCAAACATCTTCTTTCGCCTTGTGCTGCTCTCTTCCGCAGTAGAGTTGGCCGTGCAAACTTCTGCAACTAAGTTCATTTGGTATTCAAAACACCAACGCATAACTTTAAACTAGCTGTGAATATACGTTCATTGAGATTTCTTCACACCAGCATTTGGAACGTTTCTTACTGTTTCTCATTCTTTTCTCTATTCAGCACACGGTTGCTCAAACTTCACCGGAGAATTTTCATTTGGAACAACCCAAGTAGAAGTCTTTTCTTAATTCAAACCTTTGCTCTACATAAGTTCTACTATGTCGAGGCCTTGACATCTCATAATGAAGACAGAAATTCAAATTAGGCCAGGGACCATAAAACATTTCAATAGTAAATAGTTCGCTTACAGTTGTATTCAGTTAGCATAAATACTGTCCTTTGCTAGTGTTAAATGGTTATCAACTAAAATTGAATTTACATCTCTTGCTCTTTGCAAGTATTTTTCTTTTCCATTATAATTCACCAAACTCTGATATGGTTACCTAAATTCAAATCCTTTGCTCTGCTCACCAAATAGTGTTCAGAGGGGAAAACGCTCATAATACAAGTTAAGTAAAAACGTTCAAGTACGCGAGAGTTGAGAACTCCATAAAAGTACATACGAACCAAAATGTACCATGTCTTTTCTCTAATACGGATTTCCTTTTTCCCTTCTTATTATACTACCTTTACATTATATAGATGAAGCTGAAAGTTACTTTCATGGAGAGTAGACTGTGATCGTTATTCCCCTTGACTTCAAATAATCAAACAAGTAACCCATAATGAGTTTATCATATCATGAAGAACGGCTGTTCCTCGAGTGACGCTGGCAAAGGACACTGTTAGCGGCACTCAGATAGTATACAGTTAGTTTCGCATCTACCTAAGTATAAGTCCGATTTTGATGCTTGAACTTACATTTGAAAGCTCTTTCCAATACTAAGACCCAGGAAAAAAATTGGGTCGGTAGGGACCTCCTAGGGCGCTTTGAAAAAAATATCAAAAATTTCACATTTTTTAGGATAGCACTGACCCCAGACCATATAGGCGGCCGAAACTTACTGGATCTTATTCTATGCTTCAATACGTTTCAAACGGTGTATCATACGTTAAAATCGGTGGAGCGCTTCAAAGTTACGACTTTTTTTTTAACCGAAACCGAATCACAAAATTTTCACAAATGATAGAAAGGTATGTCCGTCATTCTGTGTGTCTTTTTGTTTTAGCCCCAAATGGGTGCTACCGAGGGGGTTTAGGGGTCCATTGCGGGCCCCCATGATAGGAGTAAATCCAAGCTTAGATTTTTGATAGGAGTTACGGTTTTCGAGCTATGGAGCAAAATTGATCTCGTATCCTTCCGCCATAGTGACACGTGGCACTTTTTAAATACGAGCCCGTACGGAGAACTCTCTCCGCCGCTGCTCCACTCATCTGGGCATGACGTAAAGGAGAAAAATGTAAAGATACATGACCGTACCTAATTTTATCTAACCTCCACGTTCCCATGGTGAGTAATTTAAAATGTACTTTCTGTCAAGAATATAAATGCATGTATCCTGCCCCTTGTTGCTATGAGAAAAAATGCTACACATTATCGGTTATCCATCTCGTCCTTTAATCGAAACAAACTGTGCTTTATAGGCAACAGTCTTCAACAAAATCATTCAACATTTACTGACTTCTTGTAATATACTCAGAATGCTATAAATCACGTTTAGAAGCAGGAAATACTTTTACAAGACAGAAGTCCTTGTAGACCACCGTCCGTTTCCAATAAATATCTGTTTCCATCACTGCAAGCGCGAAGCCTCGATAGCCTAATAATTAGCATTCTTGACTCCGGCGCGTGGGTTCGCGGGTTCAAATCCCGGTCGTTTTTTTTTTTTAAAAAGAAAATTGTGTAAGTTCGGAAGTTAAAACCCTGAGGACCACAATATTTTTTCTTTTTTTTTCTTTCTTTTTTTTTTGTATAGGCAGCCTTACAAAATAAGTGATGTCAGTACAAAACCCCGTTTGGGGTAAAAGGAAAAGTGACGCAAGAATTCTACTCACAAAAGAAGTGATATCTATTTTGTGAGTGACTTTCTTTGTGTCACTATGGCGAAAGTATTGCCTTTGTAATAAAATTAAGAGACAGTATCCTTCCGCCACAGTGACACAAAGGAAGTCACTCGCAAAATAGATATAATTTCTTCTGTGAGTAGAATTCTTGCGTCACTCTTCCTTTTACCCCAAACGGGGTTTTGTACTGATAATGATTACTCTAAAATTATTTGTATTTATTTTCGCAAAGAATAATAAAATGACGATGGTTAACATGGGCGGGTCATGTAGTTCGGATGCGGTAAAAACCAAGATTATATTCCACTGCGGTTGAGAAGCCGGAAGGGAAGATCCAAGACGCTGTTGTGAGGCCAATATTAGAAGGGATCATCGAGGGTTTGATGTTCATGCTCAAAACTTGTTTGATCTTGCCCAGGGTAGTCTCCACTGGCGTATGTATGTTACTGCGGTGATGAACTTGCATGTTTCCTAAGCCATAGTTAGCTAGTTTTCGCAAATGAATCAGGGACGTGTGTATCATTATCACTGTGAGAATTTGTGTGTTTTGATTTTTATTGTGCATCTATCTTCATTTCTGCTATTTAAAAATAAATAAGTTTTATTTATATATCTGTACCTGAGAGCTAGAATCGCGATAAGTCAAATCCTTGTTTTCGACGGGGGTTAAAAACATAATTTTTCATACAGATACAAAATGAACAATCTACATAATATACTTGTTTGTTTACATAATTAACATGTTTCGAGCAACCAGTATGTGAGACCTTCTGAATGCTGTACAAAATTGCTTTTGTCACGTTTAGGCCGAAATTGGACTTACGCGGTTCTAGCTCTCATGTACAGATGTGGCATAGGAGGCTGAGATACAGTACGAAAATATATGAAAAACGTCATTTCCAATCCATCCCCTATTCCCCTAATTTCAATCCACAATAAGAACGTATATCGTGTAAAATCAAGCTTCATCATTTTCACTTGGGTATAATTTCAAATTTTGGGTATACGTAGGATTTATGAATAAATTCCTGGTTCTCACAGTCTGCAATAAGATTAGGCCATGAACAACTTCAAGACATTTTGATCTGTACGTTCCTGAAATCTACAAGAACCTATTCTCCAGCCGGAATTCGAACCGATAAACTTCGGGACGCTAGTCTTACAATTATAAAGCCTTAACACATATTTTTACCTTACATACATCAAACTCTCAACTATCCGCTTTGCGGATAAACCACAGCTGGCCTCTCCTAAGAAGTACAACTACAGGAACCGTTACATATTATGAATATTTGTTGTTAAGTGTCTTGTGATTCAAATTTATAAGGGAGACTGTTGTTGTATCTTGAGCATAGTATTCATGGAACAGTCTTGTTTCTGACTCCCTATCCTATATAGCGGCTACTCTGTACACTATGTTGTGCGTCAAGCGTCCCATAGTATTCATGGAACAGTCTTATGATTCTGGCTCCCTATCCTATATAGCGGCTACTCCGTACACTATGTTGAGCGTCA
>JAGDQP010011249.1:10242-21892 GCA_022664845.1 Lepisma saccharinum
GGGGGGGGGGGGAATTTTGATAGTGATTAGTGTTTCATGTTATGCTAGTGATTTCGTACAGCCTCTTGTACCATGAAACAGACGCACATGTTGTACCTTGAAGAAGCGAAAAAAGACAAGGAGCACAGACCACCAAGAAAGCATAACCAGATTAAAAACCAACAAATAAACACACACCTAGGCTTTTTTTTAGGCCTACTGATGATTCCTTGAGTGCTTCAAACTATTTTTATCATGTCTTTCTTTAGTTATTTTGTTAAGTTCCTTCATAATAACATGAAAATAGTTCTTTATGAAAGTATCACACACTTTTGCACTCCACAAACAGAGAACTTAAATTAATAAATGATTTCCCAAGATACATATTTATGAGTTATTTTATTGATTTCCCCTATTATACGTGCATGTTTCAAGGTACAAGAGGCTAGTTTTCAAGAACTTTTTGTATCGGTACCATGGAAGATTTTGCTGGAAAAGACAGTAAAAGAAAGAAAGAAAACAGAAGCCAAATACTGAAGCAGTTTAATTCAGAAACCTTTAAAGTTTAACAGCACAAACATGGATTTGAAAAAAATATATATGTCCCTAAAACTATAATTTGGAAAACGTAAAATGTGTTTTATGGTATAAGAGTATCATGTATATATAAAATGACGTGTTCTATACCAAAGTGCATCGGCACGAAAGCTGGTTAAGAGAACGAAATAAAACCAATCAGGGAAGTATTTGGTAGTTTTCTCCAGCTGATAGTATGTGCTGTAGCGTGAAGAAATAATAGGAAAGAAAGAGTTTGAGCGAATAATCCTATCAATCCTACACTGTAAATCAAAAAGGTGTAACTTTCCACCAAAAAGGTGGCAGCATTTAGGTTCCACCTCAAGGTGTAAGTGAAGGGTGTAAAGTTTCCACCGGTTGATATGTTACACCCCAAAGGTGTAAAGTATCAATTTCGCACAACTACACTCACGAGGTGTAAGGTTGCACCCAAAAGGTGTTAAATTTTGCCGCAAAACTATCATCCCTGGGGTGTAAACAAACACCTTTGGGGAGTAACATCACTGCCTTCACTTACACCCTGAGGTGGAACCTAAATGCTGCCACCTTTGGGGTGTAATTGACAAGTTGGAAGGTGTAACGGAAAAGGAAGGTGTAACATTACACCTTATGGTGTAAATGCTTCCACCCGAAAGTTGTAATGGAATATGTTCCCACCGAAGGTGCTCCCCGTTCCCGTTGGTGCATGCTGGTTGCATAACGTTACCTGCAGTGCATTGTGTTAATCTGTATATTGCTTTGCATGCACGCCTGTAGTTTCTAAAATTTGGGTTCAATTGGCGGATTGAATCAAGAGTAGCATACGTGAAAGGTTATGCAAGTTTTCAGATGTAACTGCTGACTACATCATTTCACATGATGGGCTGTTTTCACTTTGTCTTTACCTGTTGGTATGTTTTTCCTCAAACACGAAGAAAACAAAATTTGAAGCACTAGTCCATCATGCGAAATGGTGTAGTCAGCAGTTACATCTGAAAAGTTGCATAAGCTTTCACGTATGTTTTTTTGATTCAATCCGGCAATTGAACCCAATTTTTATAGAGACTACAGGCCTCCACGCCTTATCATGTGCACTGCGTGTAAAGCAATATACAGATCAACACAATACACTGCAGGTAACGTTATGCAACCAGCATGCACCTGCGGGAAGGGGGAGCACCTGAAAGGTGTTTTCTTACACCTTCGGTGGGAGTATATTCCATTACACTTTGACAAAGTCTTGATTACAAGTGAAAATACATACAATGTACGTGCATCATTGACTATTCTACAAGTTTAATATTTTATCATTTTTTAAAAATATTAAACGTATCCACTCAAGTCAGTGGACAAATGAAGGTTTCAGAAAAAACATAAAAGATCGCACCGGCGCACTTACCTTACTAAAGCAAACTAATCTAACTTTACCTAACCTGAAATCGGTATTTAGTATCGTCACCGCTGTTTTTATCCTTGTGTTCGGAAAGTGATTGGTTCGACGTCCGTGGCTATTTGAAGGATGCTTTCATCTGTTGCACAAAGTTTATACACGACCTGCTTGGCGTACGTACCTTCTGTACGGGAGACCGTTAGTTCAATTCTCGGGAGTACCGGTACCGTGGCTGAATGGTTAGTATATGGCCAGTGATCTGGGAGATGAGGCTTCGATTCTCAATATATGGGAGATGGGGTCCGCGACAAAGTAGTGAGGTTTTATCCGTGTTGGTTTACTTCGTCCTTTTCGTTATGGGTGGGGTGGGGGTATTGAGGAGACGTAACCCCATTACGTTGAGATTCTTATTTCCGCTTTTTTACATATAGGCGTACGCTGTGTAAACGGTTAGGTTTCCTTAGCCCTGTACTTGTGCAAGAACTGCGAGAGTTCCATAGAAGGTAAAAGGAAGTGCAACTTAGTGAAAGTGGTTTAGGGGAAGGGGGAAGTACCCTCTCACTCCCCTTCCTGTCGCTCACATTCACTTTGTTACACTTCCATCTACCTTCTATGGAACTCTCACAGTCCTTGCACCAGTACAAGGGTCAAGTTCCGAAGTTGGTGGGACGGTCCACGGTAGATACCAAAACCCATCCTAACCTAACCTAATCTAACTAAACCTAATCTTACCTTAGTTAACCTAAATTTTTTAAATTTTCGTAAATTTAATGAAATTTTTCGTGCAAAACCAGGCGGCCCACCAACTTTAAAATAAATGCCCAGTGCAAGACACAGGGATCATTCGATCATGCTCCCGGTATTTCGTATCGTCACCACTGTTTTTATCGACGCAGAAAAAACACACAAAATGAGAAAAAATACATTTTTTTGGCTATACATTAACATACAAGTAGGTTAAGTTATGTTGACAACGGGGGCTGATGATACTAAACTTGCTCCCTGAAATCAGTAGGCCTACCTGTGGCAATGTTCTACCCAGTGTTACGGAACTGTTATTTCGCAGTAATACCAAGCGAAGTCATGTATGAAACATGTTGGTTTAAAAGCGATCTAGAACCATCCCATAACTCCCGCGTGTTGTAGTCTACTTGTGCACAAGGTTCAAAGCTGTAGCAGAAACAAGTGCACTTCGTGTTCAAAGCTTTTAGAATTAAATATAACAACGTCTATTCAGCTTTGAATGCTACATACAAGGGTTACTTCAATATAACGTTCTTAAACGTAATAAGTACTAACCACAGACTAAATGGTACTGACAAGCCTTTTATCCTCCCTTTGAATGAGACAAAGGCTCTCGTATACTGTAACTCACTTTTGCTCCCTGTATAGCGTTTCTTTACTGGTTACAATCTTAAATATAAAAATGTTAATCTCAAAGAAACTAACATTATGATATGTTATACTTTACCTGTAATAATTCGGTACAATAGTATTTTATACTCAATGTATTTCTGCCCAAAAACCGCACATTAAACGGGCAAAGTAATTCAAGTTATTACGTCAGTTTCCGCCACTACGTGAATCAACAAGTTATACTAATTTCTTACACCGCCCTCTATTATTTACACTTGTCGTATTTTTCATTTAAAGACTAACGTTAAAAATATTTACACTTGAAATGAATACTATATTTGCATACCTGATAATAATATATACTTACCAGAGTAATAAAACGACTAATGTGATCTTCCTGATTGAGCAGTTTACACCTCTGCGTAATCGTTTACTCCCTAGCCTACTAACTTTACACCCTTTGAAAAGGGTGTAAAGTAACACCTTATGCCCGACTTGCACCTGTATGTGGAATGTTAACACCGAGAGGGTGTATACGTGGCACCTAAGGGTGTTTCGTTCACAAAAACACCTCATAGGTGCTACATCACACCTGAAAAGGGTACTTTGGGGTGTTTCATTACACCATATGATTTACAGTGTATAAAAGCTAAACTGCTAAGCAAATGTTAAAAAAAAGTTATAAATAAAGAGTAAAAAATGTAAATGAATTTGTAAATGGATTTATATAATTTTTTTTCGTCATGGTTAAGTTTATTCATATGTACATTGCATGCGCTTTTCAAGTTTTTTTTATTATTTGAAGCATAAATATGTATTTGAAGCTTAAATATGTAATTAAAATAACCTTTAAATTGTAAAGAAGGATCTTCTCATAATGTATCACATAGCCAATATCCGCGAATTTAGTTATCCATAGTTGCTTTATCAACAATTAGAATAGATAATTGGTTATTCCGTCTCAAGTATGAGAAACGGAATCAAAGTACACCAGATTCACAGAAATTTTCCAAGGTCGAAAAATTGCACCATATGGCTATAAAAACTGAACATTTATCCATATTTAAAATAAATTATTCACGTTCTCTGCATATCACGAACATATTTAGCCTTTGTCGTTGAATTGTGTTACTTTTCGGTCTTAAAACGTTTTCCATCCGCCAATTTTTTATGAATCTGATTGTACAAACGAAAAGTAGTATCCTGTACTGTTAATAAAAACAATGTATTTAAATTTTAAAAAAATGTTTCACAGAAAAAGAAGTTACTTCCTTTATCCGGATAGAATTCTCCGAGTGAAGAACCCTCCTAAGCACATTGCAAGATTTTAAGCTGAAATTTCTATTAATTAACTTCACGTATAGTAATTTCTGTGATAATACGACGCATCTCACATTTTGTGTGAAAAGGAAAGTTTATTACACGTATAAGCCCAGAAGTTACACAGCATGTTTGGACACGTCTGTGTTGTTCTCCTTGACCTGTCCGGTGACATCACGGATGCGTGGGATAAATATACAACCAAATCCTACGTACTGTACTGTATACATAGAAATCTTATGTTTGACTTAGCTTTCACACGTCGTTGTGCCGAAAGCAACTATGTTCCATTTACACTTACAAGATAGGCATATTACTATTGAGACCTTGGTTTATTTACGATGTCTCCCTCTTATTTATTCACTACTAAAATCTTCAAATCTTAAGTATTATATTTTGCTTAATTCCCGCTTGTAGTTTGTACACTTCCATGTACGCGATACAATGATACATACTATGCTACTACTGCATGAAAAATGTTATTTTCCCGCTTGTTTAACGTTTATTGTTCAAGTACAACAGGTAAACAGAAACATATTTTAACGCACTTTTCATGAGTTCTATTGACGTTGAAGAGATGCTCGTCAATACTAAATCCTTACGAAACAACTTCGTGTCCAGGCACTATCGAGATACAAACTGCAAGTTGTGTTTGCAAATTCATCCAAAGACAATATTCACAATTCAAGTACCATACTGATTGCAATCCTTAAAAGTGCTCTTCGTTTGCACTCATAATATGAAAAGCCGGCCGGGTGGCCGAGCAGTCTGCAGCGGTCGGACATCGGCTCGAAGGTCCCGGGTTCGAGTCCCGGCAAGGACATGGGTGTGGATTTTAACAGCTAAAGGCGAATCGTGACGGGCTGAAGTCCAAAGTTACTAGACTGGCCCATATAAAAATAAAGTTTACCCAAGTTTATCATATATAAAAAATCTGGATGTCCAGCGAGTAGTACCAAAAATTTGACTTGTTCCGGTTTTTCAGGCTAAAATCACCTTCTTCTTGCAGATTGCTGTCGATTAGGGTTGCCAGGTTTTTAGAATGTCAATACGGGACATGTCATGATAGTTAACTCAAGTAAATTTCATCAATTATACAATTCTCGCAACACCAAGAAGAAAGAATATATATATATAAACTCAGGTTAACACTTAGATCGAATTTTACGGACATACAATAAATTGTTACGCAAATATAACAGACTGATACGTATTCAAATTTGCATATATTATTTTACTTTCTTTTTTTACATTAAACCCCGTAATATTTTACTTCACCTGTAATTCTGCATCTCCTCTAATCAAGTCATGAGATTCCTAACAACTATGATCAAAATTTAGTAAAATTTGACTTTCTTATTATCATAGCTGTTGAACATGTATTCCCATGACATCTCCATTCGTTTTTAAGAATTAATCCAACTCTCAGCAAATGCGTTTGAACCAGGAATGCTCAGAACAAAGATATCAACATCAGTATATTTGGTACAGCATCGAAATCAACTTCAGAGAAAAGAAAATCACCCATTTTGAGTTCACATCATAGATTTGATCAGTGGATTACGTCATAAAATGACTTTAGTGATGCTGATGGAAGAAAGAAACGCAGGAAGTCAAATTTCACAGCACTGGGTGAAGTGCAGAATCGGTAAATGCACAGTTGTAATCAGGGCGGCGGAAGCGAAATGTTTAAATACGGGAAAATAGGTATCTCGTTGAAACGGGACAGCATTTCTCACCTCAAAATACGGGAAATCCCGTACAATACGGGACATCTGGCAACCCTACTGTCGATAGAAGAATAGAAAAACAAGCCCAATTTTACCTTCAGCAGAAGCCTTATAATATAATAACTGTTCACTAAGTCTTAACACAGGCCGCTATTACACTGTTGAGCTTGTTGATCAGCTTCCTCGACGAGAAAGCTCGACAATGTAATAGCGTCTTACACTGCCGAGCGTGCTCGTAGAGGAAGCTGATTAGCAAACTCGATAGTGTAATAGGACAAAGTATACTCGAGTTTTCTCGACAGCAAGCTCGATAATGTAATATAGCTTGCTTTACCTGAAGGATTCTCTATTTTTCATCCAAAAATTCAGAGAATGGATAAATCTGACAATATTTGTAATTCCCTAACTTTTCCCAGGCCAACTAAATGTCCTTAGTTTTCCCGGTTTTGCAGATAGGTCTCTTCCCACAACAAAGCATGGAGAAATCATACAATAATTCCCTTACTTTTCTCTAATTTTAGAAAATTGAGTTTTTTCCTTGCCCAATTAAATCCCTTTCCCGGTTTCCCAAACGACCGATCACCCTAATGTTCAATAATTGGAATGGTAACGGTTTGTACGGGTCACCCTATATTTCCTATTACACATTTTACTTAATTTTTTATCAATAAATACGTACATTTAACTGTGAAGCGACCTTCAATAACGACCTTGTTCAGTGCCAGAATGCATACCTTTATCTGCGAATGGTTTAAAACTCTGAGAGCCTATTATCAATTAACTACTACATACTAGCGTAAATTGGCCTTGGTTTCAATGCACTTGAATGAAGTAAGCAGCTGAGTAATTGAAGCTCATGATCAGAATCAACACGCATCTATGTTATTTCATCAATTACTCGATGAATATGACAGACAGCTTTTGATAGAGGCCTCACACAGAATTAATCACATTTCACGACTGACTGGGTCGGTAGGGCAAGGCAAACGACCAGCAACAGGCTCATTAACCAAATGAAAACATCCGACAACAGAAAAGGCTAGGAAGAAGCAGCGGGAGATAGAAACTTTTGCATTCATCACTTGGTACAACTCTCTCCAAGTTCATGTGAAGACGTAACAGAAGAAAAAAAGTACCAATACTTGCTACTTACACTGCCCAGCAGCTTTCATGCTCCAGTTCCAAACAACTTCAAGTTTTTATGGTTACTTCTTGAATATTCATGTTCTACAACACTTTACGGCAAAAAGCTACCGTAAATAACTGCCTTTTATTCAAGGTATTTTAGAGATGGACTTTGATGAATATACTTTAATTATAAATCTCTCTCTGATGTACTGGAGGCTATAGCCTAAACCAGTTTTAAAAAATGGATGATGTCCCATAGCGAGCAATACTTGCGAGAAAGATGCCAGAGCACCAAATTCCAAATATTTTAGCGTTTGGTTGGGAAAGTGAACTAGGATGACCGGCGAGAGGCGATTTTGAGCTACATTACTTCCATGAATAACTCGATAAAACTAAAGTACACTCAGATATACAGGAGTTGGCTGGTGAGTTACTTTCTAATTCCAGAAACTAGCAGAATATTAGAATGGTAATCTGAACAACTGCAGTGTTATTGTTCAAATCTACACTGAATATTGATTTGATATTGCAATGCATATGGGTCATTCCATTGTAAGTGGTCCAGCACTGGCAGCTCGACTATTCTGATTTTTTTTTTATGTTCGGTGTGCGAGTACCCTTATGTAATGGTAGTTCAAAACCACAATTTATATATATATATACCGTTTAGTTCGGCTATGGCGGCCATATCTGTGTCATAATGCGCACCAAATTCTCAATATACAGCAGGCATTTACAGAAACCTCAGTTTCTCAGCCCTGATAAGTCGTAGCTTCTTACATTAAAAACTATTGGACTCAGCATACTACAGGCTAGTTGTAAGTGGTTTGGTAACATGGTTCTACTACTACTCCATGTTGTAACTGATGTGGGTTCCAAAATGCTGTTGGACAATGGATAAAAAATTAAGATAACTTTCTATATAGAAGGGATTCTTGATGCGGCTTGAACATCTGGTTTGGGGCACACAGAGTACTGTAGTCAATCCCTACAGAAGTTTAAAGGTTGACACAAATTTCCTTTTTATAATATGGAGGCTTAAACATATGATTTTCTAATATTATACTAAGGTTGGGAATTGAAAATATCTGGTGGGGGATCAAATAGGAATCTGAAATTTTCACAGATACTAGTCTTGTAGGGTAATATTATGCTGCAAAAATATGGACTTAGAGATTACATTACTAACAGAGTTACAGCAGATTTTAACTAGGTAGATGCAAGCTTTCCATCCTGCAAAGTGACCGCAGGGCTTTGCTTCGGAACGTCCTGGAATTGATCCATGCTACGGGCCCTTATGGCTAAGGTTTTCGTTGGTTTCCTTCAATAACCAATGCTGGGCTGGTACCTTGAATAAGGTCTGGACCGAGTGTTAAAATTACCAATGTAAAGTGGTAATTGGGTGAGCTGTGTCTGGATTGTAACTAAACAGAAAGCGTCAACACATCTCAGTTGGCTGATAAGTGATAACCCGACAAGAACTATATACGAGGATTGATTGAAAAGTTTCAAGAACGAGGGCTCTATTCCTCTTTCCAGGTATGAGTCGTGTGAATGCTCTACTGAACGTTTTGAAGGTCGTACCGAAAGCAGTCTGAATCTGCAGTGGGACAACCCTGGACGTCGTAAGTGGGTGACAGCGCGTCAAAGTAGCAAGTACAGTTTACCATGGTGGATGAAGAGGTCGTCCCTAAGAAAATACGGCAGAGGTGTGCGATTGAATTTAGTGTGAAACTCAGGAAGTGTAGAAATCAGGGGTGTAACCACGGGGGGAGGACAGGGGTGCAGTGCCACCCAAATGAAAATTGGGAAAATACACTAGATATATTAAGTTTCAGGCACTTCGTATACGATACCTGTGGGTCAGTCCATGTGAAATCGTCTAGCTTGCCTGCTCAACTCCTTTCATTAAATAAATATATATATATATATATATATATATATCTGTATATCCCTTATATAAGGATAGTTCAAAATTAATATTCTTTTATTTTTATACCAATCTATTAATTAATAACAAGCACTTTTGTATTGCGGCGCGTGCCAAAATTTGTGTTACCAAACATTTACGGAAAATATAGTATATGCGGACTCGTTTTTCATAGGATATTCAAACAAAAACCATTCCTTCCATTAAAATCCGCTTGATAATTTTAGTCCTCTGCATGAAAATCCTAGAAAGTAATTGAACTTGTTAAAATGGTATCCAAATGTGACTGTTGAAATAGAAACAATTTTAGTTTTTAATATGCTCTTTCTCTCGAAAGAGATTGAATATCAAAGTTGATTTTTGTGCACTATTAACATATCAAAGTATGTTGAAGGTCAATATCTGCTTCATTAATTTTTTACAAATTTTCAAAAATCCAAAAATTCGTATTTTATGTATATTGAGAGCCAATATCTCTGGCGGAACAAAATATAAAAGTATAATTTCTTCACACGTTATTCATTTATATTCATAGAAACTACGGTAAAAATGTGAACTTTGATATTTGTATTTGAAGGTAGCTACGAATTTGGTGCAAATTGGGGGTGAATAATGCTCTTGCGCGCTATGGTATGAATACTGAAGATTCTTATCTCTTGTGGGAGTTAAGCACTTAGTCAGGAGAAACTAAGGTATAAATTTCAACTTCGATATCTGAGTTTGAAAAGAGTTGCAAATTTGCCAATTGGGGTGTGCGTGGAGCGAATAATGCTCGTGCGTGCTTTGATAAATGTTGTATCACCACCAGAGTGCTCAAGAAAGATGTGAATACGTAAAGCAGATCCTGAAATACCATTGTAAGAGAGCCTATTTTATATATATCCAGTGTTCAGTTGGTAACATGGCTGCTCCGCAATTCCACTCTGTCTTTTTCATTCCACTATTCAACCAAGTCTTTGGCAAAATATTATCACCTTTCTGTGTGTATTTGAAGAGCTTATATAGTTGTCTGCATCTATTAATATTTAAGCATAAAATCTTAATTCTGATGGTAATACAGGATATTTCTTTTCAGAACCATTCTTTATACGAGCATTATTCATCCCCCATTTGCACCTCGGTTGCTCCCTTCAAACTTAAATATTAAATTAGAAATTTCTACTGTAGTTGCTCCCGACATAAGTGTATAAATTGTGGAAAATTTAGATTTTTATATGGTCTTTCATCAGAGAAGGATCTTCAATGAACTACCAAAGCGTGCACGAGCATCATTCAAGAATTTGCAAATATAACTCTCTTCAAACTCAAATATCAAAGTTAAAATTTCTACCACAGTTTCTCCTGACATAAATGTATAACGTGTGAAAAAATAGATTTTTATATTTTGTCGCACCAGAAATATTGGGCCTCCAATATGCATAAAATGCAAATTTTTGGATTTTCAAAAATTCATAAAATAATGATAGAACGTCCTGCCGGTAGGACGATGATGTTTCCTGCTCGCAGTACAACGGTGTTCATATGTGTGTCCTGGTAGCACACAAACTTAGTGCCAGTAGACTGGTAGTATTGTTAAATGCTGTGAAGATATAGTTATTATATTTCAGTGTTTGTTGTTTTATTTTCCAATACTCACTTATGTGTTCAACAATGGTCAAGGTTTGAACGCTGATAACGAAAGAATGATGACGCCACCTTGCACCATTTAGGTTTTTGCTAGAGCTTCTGTATGCCCAATATATGGAAACTCAATTTCGTCCTGCTGCCAGTACGCGAAACCATCCATTTTTATAGTTTCTGTACGTACTACCGGTAGGACGCATGGACGTTCTATCATTAAGGAAGAATATATAAGCCTTCATATTCTGTATACATTCAATATACCTTGATATGCAGTAGTGTACAAGAAATCAACTTTAATATTCAATGTCTTTTGGGCAAAAAAGCGCCCTGAAAACTAGAATTGTTTCTATTTCGACATTCACATTTGAATGCAAGTTTGACCAGTTCCATTACGTTTTATGTTTTTCATGCAGAGGACTAAAATTATCAAATAGATGTTATTGTAAAGAATGGTTTTTGTTTGAATATCCTATGATAAACTAGTCCGCAGATGTTACATATCTGGTGTAGTAAAAAGTAATCCATTATTTTGCCAATAGATGGCTTCAGTGATCTGTATCTCGCGTTGTATAAGTCCGATTGGGGTCAACGAGATGGCGTTCAAACGATGAGATTGCGTACTACAAACACTGTTCAGAT
>JAGDQP010011249.1:22292-53500 GCA_022664845.1 Lepisma saccharinum
GCAAGCCAGGCGGCTGCAAATGTGAATAGTGTTTATGGTCCTGATACTGTAACAGCCAATCACGCGCAATTTTGGTTTCGTCGATTCCGTTCCGGTAATTTTGACGTCAAAGATGTACCACGCACTGGAAGGCCACGTGTCGAACATGTCGATAAAATCATGGACATTGTCGCGTCCGACCGTCATGTAAGCACTGTTTTGATTGCCCAAGAGCTAAACATTGCACAAACAACCGTGTGGAACCATTTGCATAAGGCTGGATACAAAAAGAAGCTTGATGTATGCACACGAGTTAACGCAAAAAAAAATCATGGACCGAATTTCCATCTGCGAATCGCTGCTGAATCGCAACAAAAGCGACCCATTTCTGAAGCGGTTGGTGACTGGTGATGAAAAGTGGATCACTTACGACAACGTCACGCGAAAACGGTGGTGGTCGAAGCGCGGGGCGCCGGCGGAAACGGTGCCCAAGCCAGGATTGACGGCCAGGAAGGTTTTGCTGTGTGTTTGGTGAGATTGGCAGGGCATTATATACTATGAGCTGCTCCCCTACGGCCAAACCCTTAACTCGGAACTATACTGCCAACAATTGGACCGTCTGAAGGCAGCAATCGCCCAGAAGCGCCCAGTTTTGGCCAATAGGAGAGGCATTGTGTTCCGCCAGGCCACACACATCGATAGTGACTCGCCAGAAGTTCCGGGAGCTTGGTTGGGAGGTTCTTATGCATCCACCTTATAGTCCGGACCTGGCACCGAGTGATCACCATCTGTTCCTGTCCATGGAGAACACGTTTGCTGGTGAAAAATTCGCGTCAAGAGAGGCTTGTGAACATCGACTGTCTCAATTTTTTGCCAATAGGGACAAGGGCTTCTATGAGAGAGGCATCATGATATTACCTTCCAAATGGCAACACGTTATCGAACAAAACGGCGCATATGTGACCTAAATCGGATCATTCTAACTATGGTAAGTCAAGCCTTCAATGTCATGCAAAAATAATGGATTACTTTTTACTACACCAGATAGTTCGTAAAAATCCGCTAACACAAAATTTTGTATACACCTCAATACAAAAGTGGTCGCCATTAATCTAGCTGTTGGTAATTACAAAAATAAAATAATATCAGTTTTGAACTATTCTTATGTTATGAATTGAAAGGGGTCGAGCAGCTAAGCTAGACGATTTCAGATGCACTATTCACTAAACCTTGGTTGAATAAACGCTGAAATATTTTGGATAAACACGAAGTATGTAATACTCTTTAGTACTTGCAGAGGTGCCCCCTAAGAACATTTAAGGCCCTTCCCGGAGACAATTTGTATGGCTACACCGCTGGTAGAAATGAAACATCTGAAAAGTTACAACAAGCATATGGCGAGAAAACAATGTTCTTCTGTCAGCTGACGCACACACAACTAATTTTTAGTTCCTCCGTCATAATGTGGTGAGTGCGTTCAAAGAAGATATTGAGTGAAGCGGAAAGTTCGCGTAACGGTAATCTTCTGTCATGTTCCAACAGTTCGGCAACCCTGCCGACGTTGACATCGTTAACCGCAGTAGATGGCCTACCAAAACGCTTCTTGTCAATCACTTGCGTGTTTCCGCCTTTGAAGTGCTTCCACCAATGATACACAGCAGAAAGGCTCATTGTTTCCCCGCCATATGCTTGTAACATTTCAAATGTTTCATTACCACACTTCCAGAGTTTCAAAGAATATTCAATCGCACACCTCTGCCGTATTTTTCCAGGGGGCGTCCTCTACATTCGCCATGACAAACTGTTCTTGCTGCTTTGACACACTGTCACCCACTTACGACGCCCACGGCTGTCCCACTGCAGATTCAGATTCCTTTAGGACCTTAAAAGCATCAAGTAGAGAATATACACGACGCACACCTGGAAAGAGAAATAGAGCTCGTCTTGTAACTTTTCAATCAGTCCTCGTACTTCATTTTGAATTTAATTGTTAGACAATGAAATAATAAAAGAGCAGTTAACAGTCGTTGAACTCAAGGATAATGAATGTGTGTGTTTTCAATTCACAACTGACAATAGGGGCCAAAATTAACCTACTTTTTAGCTACAGATTGTGGTTTTGGTTCTAATCCAGCAAGCACCTTCTGAAGACGGGATTTCTTATTAATGTTGAGTTCGAGATTGCGGGTTCACAGACAAACAATGCCACTAGCTTCTAAGACTGCCCTTCCCTACTACCCAATCTTACCTCCACGGTACTTAGATTACGGGACTGGGACTGGCTTGAGGTCGAAGATGTCTCAATGCCAATCAATAAGGCCCGGCCCGATCTATCAAGTAAAACCATGTGAATGCACGAACATTATGTAACTACATGATTTGGTCAATTAAAACGTATGTACTATTTATTTGACGGCTGTTAAATATTGGCATTTAAGGATACTGAGTTGCCAGTGTACTGGTAAATGAATAATAATGGTAAAGCCATAAGAAAGATTTGATAAACTTCTTATTTACAGGCCATTTCTGCAACTAAAGAGTATCCACTTCCGCCAAGCAATACATCAGTATCAGGCCTGAAAATCACTGAGATGAACAGAAGTAAAATCATACATTCAAGTATTACCATTGACTACCAGCAAGAACAATGTCCTGGAACAAGTCTAGTAGTGGTGAAATTTGTCATTGCCTAAACGTAAAGTAGGTTTCAGTTCAAAATTGCAACTTGTTAGTACCAAGGTTTCTTTGCGTAAAAGACTGTAATTTGTTTCTCTTATTTTGGGCGTGGACCACCATGTAGAATACAGATTAAAACATGTGTAATTTGATTCCACTTGTAAGTTGGAGTAGCGAAAGAACCGGATGGGTCAGCTGACTGAACCTTGTCGAGTGTTTCAATGCATGAATGCAAAACAAACTTTTTGCTGGCTGCAGGTGGTAACAGACCTTGGAACCAGGACAAAGAAAACGACAGTATTTGAGTGAAAAGGGTCACTGCAAAATCGTGATGTCGGTCTCTGTGGTTTTCTGCTCAGAAACGCTGGAAAACATCACTGCAATCTTCACTGATTTTTCCTTATTTCCAGCAAACTTCCTACGTGACGAGAAAAAAACAATTACTACGAACACTTAATGTGTCAATGACCTACGAAATTTAACAGAGAAATTTGTGTTCGGGTTTCCATAGTTTTTTTTAAGAGATTGAAATTGAAAATATACAAAATATTATGCTGCGGGTAAAATATTTTATGGTTGCGAAAGTTGGAGTATGACACTAGAAGATGAACATATATTACATATGTTTGAAAATAAGGTTTTGAAAAAGAAAAAAGGAACGAGACGACCGGAGAATGGAGGAGACTGCTTAATGAAGAACCCGACGGACAGTACGATTCACCCCATGTTGTAAGAATAATGAAATCACGATGACTAAGGAGGGCAGGTTGTGTAGCTCAGATGGTGGAAAAACGAAGATTATACTTCATCGTGGTTAGAAAGCCGAAGGAAAAGAGACCGTTGGGATAATATTACAAGAGATATTCGAGAGGTGGGTGGGTGTCCGTGATGAAAACTGGCTTGATGTTGCCCAGAAAAGAATCCTATGACGAACGTTTGTTAGTGCAGCGATGAACTTGCGAGTTCCGTAAGCCACAAAGTAAGTTCTAGAAACAAATGAATAATCTTTTGTCACTTCTCGTTCACCATTTTCACATCCCAATCCTTTTTTCGGATTTCAAGAAAGAAACAGTTCGACAGACGAGGGCACAGGACCGGGTATAGAACGGAAGCGGCTGACAATCCTATGAGGTTTTCCCAAGGATGTTCTAATAGAGGATATGTGATTTCACCAAGAACACGAAGCCAGACGTCACAGCTTAGTCCCGCCCAGTTAACCCACTTACTCAAATCAAAAACATTGTTCTCGGCTAACAAAGACCGCAGCAAGCTCTGTAGTTGTCTGCTGACCAATCAGGTGTGTCGCCTTGTTGGCTTCACACTTTCTCTGGGCGTGAGAGAGCTATAAGCAAATCCTCTATTAGAACATCCCTGGGTTTTCCTCAGTCACATCAGGGAAACATCGGAATCGTACCTTCAACTTAGGCTCTGGCCAACCCTTTTCCGACCTGATGCTTAAAGGAGGTATTTTTTTAAAAAAAAATCAAGGATCTGCGACTTGAACCATCACAAGGTTAAAAAAAGGCAGAACAAATCAAGACAGGTGATTCCACATCTGAAGTCAGTTTCCCTCTACCTGCTTTCCTTAAGCCTTCAAATGGAAGAAACTAATCCAATGAAAAGTACCTAGATTTGTACAGTCAACTAGATTAGAAACTGCCAAATATAGCGATGTCGAGGTCGCTAATTTCACACTGCTGTGGATCATGCGTTAATGTCAACTTTCAGAACGGAAGAAGCTAATACGACAAAAAGAACCTGCCAGTTGTAGCGTCACGAGATTGAAAATGGAGAGATAATCGAGGACGCTGAATCTCTTTCGTTGAGGTGCTAGCCTGCATCATCGATTTTTTTTTTTGAGAGCCATTTTTTTTTCTATTTCGGACCATTAAAATTCGCTTTTGAACTAAAGAAAACCAGTTTCGAACAAAAATGGGAAAAACTACTTTGAACATGAATCTAAATACTGTATGTGAGTGTGTGTCAACAGTGATGAAGTGCCAACAACGGTTATAAAGGAGTGCTTGCCTTTATTGGAACTCACCTGTGCCATTTAATAAATCACTCCTTTTTAACAGGAGTGTTTCCTTCGCGTCTAAAAACAGCTAAGGTTATACCTGTATGTATAAAAAGGTAATAGAACAGAAGTGAATAATGACCGTCCTCTCTCTGTACTATCTTGTTTCTAAAAATAATTGAATTAGCTATGAGAGTGCGATTAAATAATATGTCTGTTTCAAATAGCATAATCTCTCCTTTCCAACATGGTTTTCAGCATCAGAGGTCAACTGATACAGCATTTTTTTTTATTTCATTGCTGATGTGGCTAGGGCTATAAATACAAAAGAGAATATTCTAGGTATATTTGTTGATTTATCAAAAGCTTTCGATTCAATTAACCATGGAATTTTGTTAAATAATTTATATCGTTATGAGATCAGGGGATTGCCACATAAGTGGCTAACTTCATACTTGTCTGATCGAAATCAACAGAGAGGAAAGTGGTACGAGGATTAAATACCAGTATCCTCATTAAAGATATCAATCAAAACGGGGTCCCACAAGGATCTATATTAGGTTCTCTTTTATTTACTATATATACCTGGTTACGAAAGAATAAATTAGCTATGAACATAGGAAAAAACTGTTATTATAAGATTCCGGTTTCCGGGTCAAAGAACTTCCCATGCCCCTGTGACTATAAACTCTGTACAGGTGCAGCAATCAGAGTCAGTTAAAATTTCACATATTAAAGAGAATCTAGCGTGGAACACTCATTATTGGATATATTAATAATGAACCGAGCTCTCTGATTTGCATTTCGCAGACTACAAGATAGTGTTTGTATGAATACTGTAATGTCTTTGTATTATGATAAAGTTTATTCGTTATTACATTATGATATTATTTTTTGGTGAAATTCTCCACAGGGCTTAAGTACATTTCGAATACAAAATAAAATCATACGAACAATGTTTAAATTGTCAAACAGATGTTCATGTAAAAATAAGTTTATGCAGTATAAACTACCAACTCTTCCTAGTTTATGTGTGTATCGTTCTATTCTGTATGTATACCAACACAAGCATATATTTACTGCTACAAATAAGATCCATTACTACAATACTCGGCAAAATATGAACATGTATGTAATTCAGCAAAATTATGCAAATTTTAGAAAAGCGGTACATGTAAATAGTTTCGACTATACAGTAAGCTACCAGCAAGTTTTTAAGATATAGCTGATGGTCAAATATTTCGGAAAGCTCTAAAAGAATTAATGTTAAGCAAAGCGTACAAACAAACTGTGGAAAGCTTTCTAAATGATATATCTATATTATGTTAAATCTAATTGTAATTTGTGACTTGTTCTTATATGTGACAATTGTAATGCTTATCTGAGGGTGAACCTCTAATTGTAAGCAAAAACACAGGCAACTTCGCCTAACTGGTTTTCCAATCTACTATAACTGGCAATGTTACTTTGTGTTAGCAAACTCCTTTTTTGTTTTCTAATTTCTTTTTATTGAAAGGTTTTAACAAGTTGCTTTTATTGCATGACATGAACACACAAGAGTACTGAATGATACTACTTCTTAAAACTAATTTTACAATATTTTTGTTTCTTCGTTAGTGGCGGCTTAGTCCAACTACCACCTGTTCCCGTTACTGAACGGGTTTCACAGAGCTCGTTCAATTCCCTTAGGATATTCATTCAGTACGTGATCTGCGTGCTATTAGAAAAAAAAAAACAAAAAAAAACGGTGAAAACAAAACCGAAAAGCAAAAAGGCAACACCTTCACTTCTCTCTCTACTGCAACTCAGTGGAATTGTTTTGACGCTGAAAGTAGGTATGTAGACCACAAAGCTGGACTTTCTTCAAAGGATGGAAATAACAGCAGAAAAAGATGCAATTTCAATGTCACGAATCTTTACCTCTCTATATCTCTATTTTTTTCTTTTATTATGCTTCTTTCAATTCCTATAAAGTGCTAAGTGTGTACTACAAAATACTGCACTGTTTCACTGTCACGTTCAATGCCATTTAGCAACAGAATTCTGTATTTCTTTCTATAACCCCAATCTAGGCCTTTTACGATATACATGACGATTGGTTTTCTACTCGACGGTAGGTTGATGACCGAAGGCCTCTGGGCTATGTGAACCTATAGTGGATAGTCTTTGCCCTCCATCCTAAGGCCAAGACAAGGGGATTCCGAACCACCGCATTCAAAGTGCTCTCATCGGAGTCGAAGCTCGGACCGATTGCAACAACAAAACCACTCGTCCATCGACGACATCTTAAGACAATTAAGGGTTCACAAATCATGGTGCGCGAACTCGTGGTTGCTACTCACAAAACAGAGAATACGATGAACGTTGAGATGGTAACTAGAATGCAAATCCTTTGCTTCTCACTTCCAAATTCCGTTCCACGGAAGCTGTGCTTGCCGATAGATAGTCCGTAGAACCTTGGATGATAAATAAATTTAATTGCGACACGCCATGTCTAGAAAACAACAATGGTGCGCCAATCACACTGAAATAAAACGAAAACTCTGCATCTACTATTACATTAAAACCTCGTTTATCCAGACTTGACTGGACCCGTTCCGAATAAACCAGATTTAGAGTTTTTCATGTCATAAGCGCCTGCAAATACAGAAATACAGTAACAAAATTGTTTATTTCTTAAAGACAATTTTTTTTAGGTAAAATACGGTACAACACTGCACACTTACACTGTGGAGAACAAAATATTTTTTCTTTTTCAAAACCGTTACGGAAAAACCGGAGTTCCGGTTAAACGAGGTTTTAGTGTACTATTATTACTACTACTACAAATAATAATAATAATATAACCACTGGCGTGACAGACCGAAAGGTCCTGAGCCTGCCCCAACGTCATCTGTCCGCGGTTGGTGGAACTACGCCCACCTGAGTGACAGCTCTGCGCGCCACCTGACCACGAACAAGCGTATCAGGGTCTTTCTAGACCAAGTGTGGCCGTGACTTCCCAGTTTGCCTCACGACGCTGGGTGGACGCCGAAAAGTGGGACTCCACCCGGGGATTGAATCCGGGACCACGCGTACATGAGTCCAACGCTCTAACCACTAAACTATTGCTACTACTACTACTACTGCTAAGAGAGAGAAAAAAACGGGAAAGAACGATTTCTCATCTCAGAGCCACAATTTTAAAACATTTTAAAAATCTTCCGACCTCGAAAAAATTACACCGTCCTTGGAAAAAACGGTTGCCCAAGTTACATTTTAACGCATCTCTTGCTCATCACTTTCCTGCAGCTTAAGTAGCACCCAATAGCTGTTCTCAAACCTGTATGAAGACAGTACGAGAAATGTCTCGAATGCTCCACCTCCATGTTCTCAGAGAAAAGTTGTCAGCATTCATCGCGAAATCAGTTACGTTCAACTGAGTGATGTTCAATGAACTTCGGCTCCCTAGTTAGGGTTCACGTATAACGAAGTTTGAAGTTTGCATTTTGTTTCTAGTTTTTATTGGTCTGAAACGTAGTTCTTAGTTCATCAAACGTTAGATGATCATATTGTTTTTGTTGAATAAAGAAAAACACAGCTTCTGATAAGGCTGATTACCCTTTAATAATAATAATAATAATAATAATAATAATAATAATAAACTAAAGCGTAAAAGTTTCGGAATATACCACCTCCTCCTTCTAGTCTCTTACAGGAGATTGTACAGAACTGCTGTTTTGTATAGCAAAATATTGATTTCGAACAACTATTTTTAGAGAACGTAGCTGGGCTCCTGTAAATAATTTTGAGAGTTTTTTTTTTTTTCCTCACTTATCAGGTTCCTGCATCCATCCACAGAATTGTGTTAGCACCAAACAAAATAAAAGGAACCTTTCTAATCAACTTTCCGTTCCAATTACTGGTACACACCTTTCCAATAACTTTGCTCTCATACTTAAAATAGTGACTTTTAAATTTACTTATTAAAAATATTGCGCAATGTATTTCAAATATATATACAAAACAAAAGTTGGAAATAATACGCTTATTTATTTGTCCTTTCATTGTATTATTCAAGGTACTACCCTAGTGTGATCGAGGAACCAAGGAAAACCTCAGTCAGGATGATCGGCACCGGGAATCGATTCAGAGCCTACTGATTACAAGACAAACACGCTAACGAATGTTCTACCCCGTTCGTATAATCATTACTGGCAATATAATCATATAATTTTAAATGTTAGCATGGAAAATTCAGTAATATTACTTGCTGGAACGGCGAAAGTATGAATTCCGGTCTAAAAGTCTGAAAACCTATGCACTAAACAACACAGCGTAAATAGTCTATCAACTAGCTAGTATAGGATGCATTCACATAGGAAAAATGAACAAAACATGTCATACGTTGCGTGATCTTTTAGTGGTCTACTTGTATGAAGCTGATTCTGAAATCCTAATCATATTCTAACAGAACTGACGTAATTTTTTTTAAAATGGAATAAAATATGATCAAATCAAGGGTTTAAAAAAGACACTAATTGTAAGAAGCATTTAGATTAGCATGGGGGACCCTAGGCCCGTGTGGAGTTAGAAATTCCTGGCGACCGCTCACTGTGCCCATGCATTACGCCGGCCTTGCCCCTGTACTTACAAATTTGCATAAGTTACTGATTTGGCGGGGCCCTGGGCTGCAGCCCTTTTAGCCCCCTTCATCCAGCTCTGTGTTACACTTTTATATATATAATCTATATATTAAAGTATAATCATCTTGTCAGAAAGCTTCAAGATGGATACAAAGACCGTATTGTCATAATATTAATGTTGTTCTTATCTTGGCACGAATACGCAATAGAGCTGTTCGGAAGTGGGAGATAAATTGCAGAATTGCGATTCCGGAACCCTGATTTCCATTTCGGAATTCTGAACACCCCTAACACGCGATTTCGCAGCACACTTTGAGGATCAACGATTTACGAAAAACGAGAAGATACCATTGACAAGTGACAAACAACAACAATCAGAGAGTTAAGGAGACAAAATTATTTTAAAGATTCCTGTCCTCTATCGCGAATGACATGCACATTTCTTCTTTGGAAATAAAACACAAAGACCGTAGTTAACATCCATCTATTTCGTAGTTACAAGAAATTCCATTAATTCTATTAGCATTGGTTGAATAACCAGTATAGGGAATTTAATTAGTATTCGTCACACCATGCAATTAACTGCTTCAAGCTACTCTTCAAACAACATTAACAGACAACGTATTATCTCCTAATTGAATGCGTACAACAAAGACCAAATCAATTTTAGAATTGATTATAGAATCCCAGTACTGAAAAGGACCAATGTCAATGAAGATTTAGAATATCTTAATTTCAGTAGGTAACAATCATTGTGAATTAATATCAATTTAACGATGTCTCATTTGCTACTGTTATTATTATCAGCCTACGGGCGCCATTACAGTATCGAGCTTGTTGATAAGCTTGCTCGACGAGGAAGCTCGAGTATACTTTACGCTATTACACTATCGAGCTTGCTGATCAGCTTTCTCGACTGTATTTCACCACTAGGCGTCGAAGAAATTTAGTATCTCCAAATGTTGCCCAGCTTGTTCGACAAGCCTGACCCTGAGCAAGCTTGACGGATTTTATGTTTTTACACTGTCGAGCTTGTTGATCAGCTTCCTTGCCCGAGCAACTCGTCAGTATAATAGCACCTTAAGAATTATAGGAGAAAGAAGGGGTAAACGGACACCATAAGTATATTTTCAAGTATATCATACATATTTGAAACAATGAAAATATAAAACACAGCCAAATAAACGTACATCATATACGTAAGCATTGACACGAAAACCTATATTTTAGGACACGTCCATTTCAAATGAATACACAAAATATAAAGCCGTTCAAAGTGTCCATATGACCCTCACATATCTAATCATCAGAATTCATTCTACACTGATCTCATTCAAAGTACGGGTTATCACCATTAGTAATGCAATTTACGTGAAACCAAAAAGAGCACGTAATATATTGGACTCAGTTTTCAGCTTGCTTATATACTTTTCTACAAATGTTGCGCAAGTCTAGATTTCGGTTTGTTTGATAATTTGGAGGAGACAATCTTTGGTTTCTTTTCTCGAAGTTCACGTAAGTTATTCTGATCAGTTAAGATACACGATTATAATTATTCATTACTGCAAATCTGTACACGAGCCTTCTAGCTCTTGAATAGTGAACCCAAAACCAATGTTGTCTAATTCAAGGAAATGGTTTCGTCATTGGTTTTCTATGTCCTTCGAAAAGTTGTATGTTTCCCAAATTTCTTAATACTATTCTTCGTGACCACTCGTGTTCTTAGTGTATTCCGAGGTACGTGAAAGGTTCTGGCAGCAGTTGAAAGAACCATTTTGTCTTCTCTCATTGCTTGCACAGCAGCTAGTATTGCATTTTATTCCATTTGCATCTACATGTATTTCGTTCTTGCTGACGACCATATCTGTGACGGAAACAAAATTCCCCTGAATGTATTGTTTCGATATCCCAAGTTTAATAACAAGGTACATATACTACAAAAAACATTTTCCTCTTTACAAAATAACGGGAAATCCAGCTGTCCATCTGGCCCCCAAAACTTATGTCCACTTGTCCCCAATCAGTTATCGAAGCATGTACTTATGATTTACCCCGATTGGTGGCAGGCACATGCACTAGTTTACGCGCATGGCTATCCGTTTCCGCGCTGTACTAGTACCATAAAGCACGTCTTGCCTTGTGTTTACATACTAATAGCTTAAGATAAAACATATAAATATTATACTGGCGTTCTGTACAACTTACAATTCTTCTCTTCTTTTGCAATTACACAGAACACCACAGAGTCCCTTACTCAGCACATATCACTATGACATGACTCAGAATTCGAAACTATATTTCTCAGCAGATGTCCGTTTGCCCCGTCTTTACCTTACAGGTCATGCCTATGATAAATCCATACTAACGTAACAAGTTTTACATTACCAATCTACACTGATAATGCAAATTTCTAACAAAAACTTTATTTTATTTGAGACATTTTAGTAACTGACTTTGGTCCTCCCAATTATGAGAGTGCAATATAAAATCCATAGTAATTTTGAACCTGCAACCTCGTGGAGGGCAGCCCAGCGCCCCAATCCACACCATCATCGAGGTCGGTACAATTACTAATACATTATGATTAAATTTAAATGAAGTTTATTAAGCAGGTCCTGTGCCCAATTACAACATACCTGAAATATTACAGGAGTTAATTAAAAGTAAGTAATTTAACAGAAGGGCGGCGGTAGCTCAGTTCGTAGAGCGTTGGTTTCGCATACGGGAGGTCCTAGGATCGAACCCAGCGGAAAGCCACCCTGATTGAGGTTTTTCCTTGTTTCTCTCGATCGCACCAGGCTAATTCTGAGATAGTGCCTAAAAAAGTCAGGGTTCAACCCTTCCCTTTGTCGTTGCTGTTAAAATATTAAGCGTAAAATGGCCACTACATAAACTGTATCTGAAGTTCGTTAATAAATAATAATGAAAAAATGACAAAATCGTATTTACATTAAAAGTCCATATATGGATTATATTTATCATCTTTATAGAACGTTTTCAGCGGATAATTATCTTTACTCAGAATATTATTTGATTGTCACGCTGGCCAGCTATGTACAATGTTATAATATTTGTCTTTGTAGATCCTACAACACTTACAGAGTTTGATTATGTATGTTTTGGCTCTCTGGCACCGATAAAGGCATAAAGTGTTGCTTTTAAAGCACGGGCGATACGATTACTAAGAAGGTTGTAGATCCCCCCCCCCCCCCCCGCTTGAGTGTCATGACACTATAATTCCTGACCGCGTTACGAAGAAATTCAAATATATGCTACCTTCAATACAGTCTTCTATTCGGAAGAAATCTGTATGTTGCGGAATCTAATGAAATAATGACATTTCAACAAAAAATTAAACTATGGACTAGCATCTGAGGCTAGAGCTGTTTCTAGCTTGATCACTGTTGAATAAAACAAAGGAAAAGGAAGCGGTCCTGTATTTTATTCAAGGTATCATCCTAGTATCTGTTTGGTGTGTCTGAGGGAAATTAAGGAAAATCTAAGTGAGGATAGACGACCTCCGAAATGGATAATTTATTAGTATTCAACCACATAAAACTGTAATGAAAAACACCATCACAAAAAAATAATAATGATTTATTACTGCCGAAAACAACCTGGACTACAAGTATCTTTGGGCGTTAGTATCTTCCCAGATTCAGTTTTATCTTTACTTTTTGGATATTCACAGGTCAGAACCATATTGTTAATATGACACCATTCAGAACTGATCATAAGTAACTATTATTTACTACTTTTTCATGCTACTTTTAGCAGCAAAATTAACAAAATAAGATAACAGAATGACCGGTTAAAGGATCAGAACAATAGGATAAAGTAATATCATGAAATAACATGCCTATTTTATCTTACTGTTGTAAGTTTTCCGTTCATTGTAAATTTTGTGTTTTCAAGTACTGAAGAGTTATCGGAAGAGCTACCAACTCATAAGACAAATAAGATGCTGGTCCTTGAAGAAAAAGAATACGCCCTTGTCTCTACACATTTAATGTAGTCTTTATTACAGTATTTAACTTGAAATAGACTTATGATATTCTTCTCTTTCTGTTTAGTTTACACATTATGAATATAGGTGGTGGTCAGTAAGTCAAGAGCACTCACACAAGGTTTCTTACGATATATGGAAATATAACCTTGATGGTAAGTGCGTTATGACTCATCACTGGTTGTCACATATAGAAGGCTCTTCCACATAAAGGTCAAGATCACTAATCACTTATCCCCGTATCCAAAACTACGTAATATAAACACTTCCGAGCCGAAAGGAAATTAAGGCTGTTGGCTAAGATCCTCGGAAGCTGGAGAACCTTTTCATCACAATGACAGTTCTCTATCAAGGTTGGCGACTTCAGCTGAGCTGCACTAAAGATTATGACAAGACTAACAGCATAGTAGGTCAAGTCACCACGATAGTTTGAATTCTATTAGGCTAATGATATGGCTTACGGTACCCGTAAATTCCTCGCCACAGTAACAAATCAACCTTCTAAGGGTCCTTACACATTATACGACAAGCATCCGATTTGTCTGACCGACTTTTGTCGGAAGCAAACCTGAAGCACTTCAGGTTTCCATCCGATCCGGTTTGGAACATCTGTTTCTCGCAATGTTTATTCATTAAACAATGAAAGGCTTTCGCGCGAAGAAGGCGAATGGAGAGGAAGGGAAGAGGGCGACAGAAAGAAAGATAGAAAGAGAGACAGTGTTGCTATCTCTCTCTTATTTTTTTATCTCCATGAAGTGCGTTCTATCACTCCTGTCTCCCCCCTCTCTCTACCCATGCAGTGCGTTCCATAATTCCTGTCACCTTTTCCTTTTCAAGTTTGGAAAGAATCAATGTTTTTCGCTGTAATTTTGCTTGCACGTGACGGAGATAGGTATGTAAAACTTGAATACGGTTAATTAGATAAATATTAGGCCACCGTTTCATTGTCTACCGTAGCGAAAACTGTGAAAGTGATTTTTTGCTTATGGAAAACAATGTAAAGGCAGAATTAAAACGAAAAAGGAGGGAAACCCACTCTAATTTTCAAAAAAGAGAAAAGATACTCAGTTTTCGAAAGAGAATGAAATTGGTCCAATCAGGGCCGAATTTATGCATAGGCCCACTAGGCCCGGACCTAGGGGCGCACTTTACAAGGAAAAAATATAATTTGCTATTTAGAACCCGAGATGAAAAAATATTTAGGAAAAATCATTAAGAAAGAGCGCCATCACCTTTCAACCGCCTGACCCCGTCGTAAATAACTAACTTCAGGTAATTTAAAGTATGTTAATCTACATTAGAAATAGTACAACAAAGATTAGAGCCTATTTTAGGAACATTATTTATTTCTATTTTTGTCTTTGTACACACCAATAAGGAGTCGCCGTGGCTCAGACGGTAGCGCATCTGGCTACGAATCGGGCGGCCCGGGTTCAAATCCCGGCCAGTGTTCCCATGCACCCATGCTTTTCTCTCAGTGTTCCCATGCCTGGAGCTCTGAGGTGCACTCCTCCTATCAAATTGAGTACCAGAGTGTCCTTGGTATTCCTGGGCGCCTTGGGAAGGTAAAGGCAGTCGAGCGTAGGACTGACTACCCCACCTCACTTCGTACCGTAGGTCAAGAAAATGTGGAGCGCTACCTCCACATCCCTCAAGCACCGTTCACGGCGCGTGCGTATCGCACAGGGGATAGCTTTACCTTACACACCAACAATCATTATTACACTTTTTTTTCACAATGGCTCCTGGTGTCCTCAAATCTTCCAACGTTAATTTAACTCATTTCCCGATCGCATACAATGATGAAAGTTTGCACAGTGACGTACCTCCGGTGACAACACAATATTCCATTGCTATTTTCATGTATTTATATAATTTGAAAGCACATGTAATTATTTTATTTTTTTAAATATTACTCATAAATACTACCCTGCAACGATTTGGCGTTTGACTGATTGCAGAACACTTGGGTAAAAAAATAAATAAAATAACTTTTAAAAATAAACTTTTCTTAAACAATTCGTATTAAAAAGTAAAAAAAAAGAGAAAAAAAAATAGTTTTGTTCATGCACGACTTTTTAAAAGAAAGCATAGGGCGCACGAATTGAAGAATTTATGAAGTGACTGTATATGAGATAGCGCCCCATGCTTTTCTTTTTAGTCATGCATAAACATTTTTTTTACTCTTTAGTAGGAATTGTTTAAGAAAAGTATGTCTATAAGCTTTTTTTATTTTTTAAGTCTACGTTACATATAGGACGTCGCTGTCATTGATACCTCTGCTAATGGGCAAGAGATACTTTGTGTTAAGTATGCATGAAGGCGTAATTTACGGAAATTTTTGTATATGAGGAAAACTAAAGTGTCTTTTCGGGTCCGCAATGGGTAGGTACCGTTCGAATCCGGCTGTCAATCATCCACTGACTGGCATTTCCCTTTAGTTTCCTTCAGTTTCACCAGATAAACGTCAGAATGGTACCTTAACTAAGGTACCGGTCGCTACCCTCCCAAACCCTATCCTGGTCTGATCCAAAGATGGATTTAGAGACCTTACAAATTTTAAGAATATCTTAACGTGTCATTTATGACAGAAGAAACATTTCCTCCCTAACTTGACTTTATACCTTCAGGAGATGAATATTCCCGGAAATGGTGTTTAAAATTCAAAGAGCTGCTCAACGAAGCTAATGAGTTTGTAGTCGCTTTTGTCTATTCCTAGAGATTTATTTAACTTTGAACTTCCTAGTTCTTAGGGGCGACGTATTGGCGGGTGGACCGATACATAGCACGGTTCAATTCTGTAAATCTACGTTTCTTTTTTCCTACACAAACAGAAGTGGAAAAGAGGATGAATCAATAAATGCTAAATAGCGAGGAGAAAATATGATGAAGTTACCATTCTTCAATTTACTTTAAAGTGTTTTTCTATGTCCTTATATGATATAAGTGTTTTGTAATGTAATTGTAATTTTTAGATATTTTAAACTTTATAAATGTATTTAGGAAATTTTAGTGTTTTGTATTGTGATTGGAATTGTTAATTTTTAGATTTTTTTCTCCTTAAAAACTTTATAAATGTATTTAAGAAATTTTAGAATTTTTAATTGTTAAAATTGTAAATCTATCACTAAACTGCAATGTGCCATTTGTGATGTTCGAAAAAGTAGAATCCAAAAATGGCTGAAGCTAGGGTTCTTAAAACTGCATAAAAGTCATGAACAAAATGTAATAATAATATTGTAGGCCTAAATAATAAAATTGAAAAAATAGTTTGTATTACATTCTTGTTCAGTGTAATTAACATATTTTCAACAACTAGCATACAATAATTTAATTAAAATTGCTCATTGTATTTTAATGAAATTATTTTATTATTATAATATTATTTAAACGTACTTTGTAAATAACAAATTACCAGAGTAAAATAATTATTATCTCGTTATTATTATTTATGGCTAGAAGACGGAGGATGGAAGTGGTGAGGATGGAGGGACGGGGGCACTGGAAGTCATGTGCCTAGGGCGCCCAGACATATAAATCCGGCCCTGGGTCCAATGTATCTGTAATTAATCTAATTCAATTTTACATACTCATCCACCCATCCCATCCTCACGTGCTAGCAAAATTACAGAGAAAAGCATGGATTCATTCTATTCCAAAATTAAAAAGAAAAGAAGAACATGAGTTACGGAACACACTGTATAAGCCAAGGATATAAACTATATTTCTCTCTCTCTCTCTCTCTTTCTCTGTCTCTCTCCCTTTCCTCATCAACACAACATTATCCGCATGTTTCCGACATATCGGACAGAAACCTGAAGACAGAATTCACTTGTTGGGTTAAAGTAATCGTTTCACTTCTTTGGTTAAAGTCTCTATCGCAAACAAATGACTGTGCGATACTGAGAGAATTCTTTTTGTGTGCTGTTGTCCACATACGATTTTGTCTGCAAGTCTAACTATTTTTGTTTTGTCTTCCACGAGATCGGGTTACAGCGTACGTGCAGTCCTCAGTATTCAATGAATCATGGCTACCCAATAATTCTTTTGCACAAGCGAAAAAAGGAAGTCTTGTGGCAAAAGTTGAAACAAGAAGCAAGAATGAGGGGCTGGGGAGACAAGTACGGAAATCAACACTTATCACATCATACATCACACATAAACTGTTAATATTTCTATGTTAAGGAGTACATCACGATATATTTTTTATATTCTCTTTTAATAATAGGAAAGTTTATGGTATTTAAGGAAGAAAATTAACAGTAAATCAGTAGGTAATGCAAAGAAAGAGGACATTTCATTATAGAACAGTGGGATGGAGACACTGAAACCGGACCGACGTTGTCTGATACAAACCTGAATGTATGCACGCGCTCATTGCTTTTGCATTGCCACTGCAACATGATCCGCCTTCAGACAATCGGAAAGCCCCGTGGAGTCTTCAGGCAGATGTCCGACAAAAAACCTGAAGAACTCTTTGTCTGAACGTGTACAAAGCCCCATTTAAAGCAATGCTCCACTACTCTTTCCGATTTCCTTCCTGCAAAAATCCTTCCGACATGTCTGAAGCAAATCGTAGCGTGTATCAGGGGTGTAATGATGTCCTCCCAATGGCTTCCTCCCCCGGTTTCCAACCAAGATAAAATATTATTTGCACTTTTCCCGCTTCCGAGCTACTACATGGCCAGCTCATCTGAGCCGTAGTGATTTCATTATTCTTATAATATCGGGTAAATCGTACAGTTTGTGGGGTTCTTTCTTAGGCAGTATCCTCCATTCTCTGATCATCTTGTCCTGTTTCGGCCCGTGTATCTTTCGTAAGACCTTACCTTCAAACACTCGCAATTCAGGTTCATCTCACGGGTCGTATCCAACTTTCGCAATCATCAAGTATTGGCAGACCGCTAGTATAAGGTGCTCTACTGTGTGTGTTTCAAGTGAGATATACCTGAGTTCAATCCTCAGTGCTGTTCATCTCAAACAGTATTAATTCTTTCAGCAGTGCCTCAAAGGCATGCTCACTCGTTACAATAAATCAACAACAAACATGAACATCGCACATATTTATTATTCGGCCTGGCTGAGACGCGTAAAGGCCATAAATAAAAATTAGATTCACATAGTCATTGTACGAAATGTCTTCTCAAGTACTGTTTCATGTACGTTCTAAAAGAAAAATAGAAGCAACTGCAACCTAATTTACAATCCTTCTCATAATACAGTTGTTACATAATCATAATTACTATGATAATTTAGGTATATTCCACTTTGTCTAATACATGCACCTTTTTTTTGTTAATGAAAAAAAAAGAATGTATTTTTCATCCAGTACAATATCACAGGTCAATGATGTCACTTAGTGACCATCACTACGAAATGGTCAACTTCAAAAGTTTCCGTATATTACGTAAATTCTGACAGTTTATTGGACACAAAATGCCAGAGCGCACACACATTTGCATTCATAATACGTGGTGGTCGCTCACCTAACGGGAGAATGCTATTATTAAATTGCCTGCCACGTATCCTACATTAAATATAACACAAAAACGGGAGGAAGTTGTGTATATGAATGGCAAAAGTGATTAACGGTCGGCAGGACTCACTTTCTGCTACAAGAGTTTGATTAGCATATTGATAAATAAACAACTGCAAAATTGTTTCCAAGGCATGTCTTACGGCGAGAACACGCAAATCAAACATAATTAACGATGCGCCATTTTTCACCCGAAGGCAGAACTTCACAGGAAATGTTGGCAAATATGGTGTTTGATGCTGCTGCTGTGTGGCTGATCACGTATTTCTTCCGGCAATAAGTTGTTACAGCGGTCTTTTGTTTATAACTCTCACTCAATCTCTGGGGGTCAGAAAGGGAAAACAGAAGCTTCTACAGCATCTGCGGCTACTCTTTTGTTTATTACTCTGTCTCTGAAAGAAAGTAAAAACCTAAATTCAAGGTATCATCCTCGTATTCGTCTCTATAACTAAGGGGGAAAAGCAAAATCTCTTAGTAAAGATGGCCAAGATAAATAAAATTCAAATCAGTAACACTCCCAGTGACTGATCTTCATCACGAAAAAACAAACTGGATTTGTCAACACGTTTATCGAAGAACGCATATTTTGTTAAATTCTTAATTATTATTAGTTATTTTTTAAAAGAAGAATGCTGTATTTTCTCTCATAAGTTTTTGTATATAATCTTCCTGCTTATTCTTGGCAGTGAGAATCACATGATTTTCTTTTGCCTATGTAGCCCATCTTAATGCTCCAGCACTGTTTCGCTATCCCATGCCCACTTAAGATTCAGGACGTTCAGAGAGTCCTTTCTATTTCGTTATTTTGAAAAACATTAAAATATACTGCTCAACAGCTATAATTAGCAACGCCGGATTACAGATGGTCTAAAGGGGTTGCCAAAGGTAAATAAGTTAATTTTACGACTACAAAGAATAGGTTACAGAGTCTTTAGCTTAGGGCGGGAGTCAATAGCCTACGGCCCCAAATAGTTTATCCAGCAGTGTAAATCAGGCTCATTTTCTCTACTTCTAACACTACTTTCCCACTAATTAAGGAACGTAGCATCTCGCTGATTCGTACTTTAATTTCTTTGTGAAACATTAACATATGACAGAGATGTTTAAAATTACGAAATGTTTTCCTCAACTGAAATCATCTGGGAACAAAGAAATTGAGTTCAGGCCTCGATTTCTTTTTTTTTCTTTTTTTAAATAAAGTTTTACTTACAACCTTTTGCATCTAGGTCCCTCAATTTCAATGATCTAACGTCACTGATCAACAGATTATAGCTAGAAAGTAACTTACTGACTCCGTTCCTTTTGGTGTTAACAAAACAATCATGTACTTACGCTTTGTTCATGAACCATCACAGAAATACGTGAACTTCCTTACCTGCAGAAAAAAGAAAAAAATATTAAAGGTAACAGTACTATTACGTTGTAGTGTAATGAATGTCTAATTGTAACGAATAAAGATATGAAGAATATCGAAAACATTATTTTGCTGGTAGAAAATCACACACAATCAAGACATTCAAAACTTGGATTGATTAGAGCAACATTTCTCAACCTTTTTCATCCCGCGACCACCTTTGACCATGCTTTCTAGCCGGCGACCCACAATTATTATATTTTCTGTAATATTTACTTTTCATTTCAAAACATGACAGTTTTTTCCTGTATTTTATAATAAATATCCTAATTATATTAAAAAACTACTTAACAAACTACACTATCTTTGGTATAAAAAAGGTAAAGCTATCCCCTGTGCGATACGCACGCGCCGTGAACGGTGCATGGGGGATGTAGAGGTAGCGCTCCACATTTTCTTGACCTATGGTACGAAGTGAGGTAAGGTGGTCAGTCCCACGTTCGAAGGCGCCCAGGAATACCAAGTACACTCTGGTACTCAATTTGATAGAAGGCTGAGTGCACCTCAGAGCGCCAGGCATGGGAACACAGAGAAAAGCCTCCAGTGTCCTGGCCGGGATTTGAACCTGGGCCGCCCAATTGGTAGTCAGACGCGCTACCGTCTGTTAATAATGAGCAAGCAAAATAAAATACTTTCTTTGAAATTTATTAGTTTTAATCTACAAAACCCTAGTTAAATTTATTTTTCACCTCCCTTCGCGACCCCCAGGTTGAGAAACCCTGGATTAGAATAATGTTAGTAACCCTACATTCAAATGCTTAGGGTATACAGGGTATCTGAGAAGTCGTCGCTTCTATCCCTGATCGTGCCATGTGGGTTTTGTGGTGGGTAAACACCGTGTATGTGGATTTTCTCCGTGCTTTCCTGTTTTCTCATACTTTCTTCATTCCACCGATCATCCATCCGGTCTGAGCCAAATTTGCCTAAAGCCTTTAGGCTAAAGGACTCAAATTAAATTCAAATTCATAATTTGGAATTCCGAAATAAATTTGAATTTTATTTAAGGTTTTTACGCACTTCAGGCCCAGGCGTTCATCGTAAGGATTCTTTACACTGTATTACACCTTATCCAGCAAGCTATAATTGTTGTGAAAATAACATGTCTTGTCGATCTGTATGCTGGTGGTGAACAGTTCTTTTCTACCATCTGGTGATGATGCTCGACATTCCAACATTCCCGTGTTCCGACTAAGCGAAATTCCGGAATCGCAGAAATTGTCATTCCGGAATTTCGAATACCTCTATGTTGAGGAAGCCGTAACTTCTCACATGCTCCGCAACGTATCAAAGAGGACATCTAGACGCATACATCTGTGTACGTAGCACGATGGAGCACATACAGATCCACTGGATACATAGTTCATGCATGTAAATACTCAACTATAGTATGTACTAAATAAATAAACTAAAATTATACTGACAATGCTCTCTGGAATACTACTAAAACCTAGGGGTACAGACTTCTCAGAACACCCTGTAGAACATTTATTGCCGTTTCTGAATAGCTAGTCTACAGTCGCATTCCTGTTTAGTATTTTTCCTTCTAAATTATTCAATAAAATCATGAACAGCATGCAACCTTCTAACATTTACAGTTTTCATTTTTAAAAATCTGATTTCCGAGGTATGTCCAAACTTTTATGTACCATGTCAATGAACAACAACAGACAACAAGTTGCAAATAATATTGACTGATACAGATTTAATATCTCCGACTGTGGAAGTTGTGAAATTTTGTATATACAGTGTGTCCCTGAAACAACGTAACACATCTTCGAGAGTTTATTATTTACACCAAAATAGAAAAAAAAAATCCTCTGAAGAAATTTGGAAACACTGGGAGTTTCGGAGTTACAGGTCAGCCGTTCAAAGTTAGCGACGGGTTACACAAATGACGTAGCACATCGACAAGTAATGACGTAAGCGGTATCGCCTTAGCAAACAATCGAAGTTGGACCCAATATATCTATTTAAACAATGTTTGATATTGAAGAATGCAGCTTAGAGGGAATTTTCTATGCTTGTCCTATTAAACTATATTAAATTCATTGACAAGCTAAATTCTTACATTCTTAAAGTAATCTTATGTTGCACTTCCTCAATCACAAACACTGCACACACACAGACGACAATGATTATGTTGAAATTTTGAGGCAGTTGCCAAAAACTAAGAGAACTCAATGAAGATAATTAAAATTTCTACAGAAAGAATGAACAATCAATATTTTCAAAGATAGATAAATTGGTAGTTATTCAATCCGGGAAATGAAGCACGGTCTCAGATTGACATCCAGGTGCTCTACCACTTAAGCTACGACGCAACTAAATTTCGTGCATACACAGTGTTCCTCTCCAGCCTTAGCGAAATCAGGTTGGTGTCGAAAGCGTTTTCTCGAATCCACAGGAAGTTCAACAATAATTTAAAAAAGGTGGAAATTATCTGCTTTGGACAAAAGCAGAGCTGGCTTGTATGAGCTAAAGCAAAAGGAACACACCATAAGAACATAATTTGGTAGCGTCGTCTGGTAGCTTTGTTTCAGAGCACACGACCAACCACCAAGATGTTAGGCTGCCTTCTGATGAGGTCACTAAGCAGTGTTGCCAACAGCCCGAGAATTTACCAACTAGAATCTATGTCCAAAACAACTAGAATCGTGCTCTAAACAACCAGAATTAACTTTGGTCCATTATAATAAATGTCATTTTAGAAAATTTTAATAGTTTAAAACGTAATTAACTCAATTAAAAATGAATTGTTAGCAAGTTGTCATCAATATAATCAACAATGACTTCATCAGTGCGAGTTAACGGAGCAATTGAAATCAATCTAACATTGAATGAAATGGTTTGGAGTTATTATTATTTAACAATGTTTAACTGATTAAAAAACTTCTGTATTGGACCAAGTAAAACAAGTCTCGATATTACAAATTCTGCTAATTTTCTAAATGAATTTTCACCACTGGCAACACAATAACTGAAGGCCTCATACAAAAGCTGACAAAAGTGTTTATATTCCATTACACTATATACTGTAAGTTTTCACCATAGAAATTCCATTTTAGTGCTCAAGTCACCATGTAAATCGGATATTTCAAGCAGAGAAAATAAGTGCCTCTAAGACAAAAAGTGCCCTTCAAACTGAAGATAGAGAGACTTTCCTAAGGGTTTCAACGTCATTAGGCAATCTTTGTTGAAGTTGTTTCATTAACCCACAAACTTTTTTAGAATTTTGCAATTTTCTCTTATCTTTCTTTAATTCTGTCAGTTTCCTCTCAAATAAATAAATCGTGCATAGATTATGAGCTAATTGCTTTTCTAAATCAATGTTTAAGAAACATTTTTGAATTGGATACGTGGGACTGAAAAAGAATTATACGATGATCGACCGTTGTATTTTACAATTATATTAGAATTTATTTCTCTAAAGGTAATTAAAAAAAACTAGATTACAACTGCAATCTAGTTTTAACGTTTGCATGCAACGTTTTAAAGAGACTAGATTTAGTTGGAAAACAACTGAATTGGCAGCGCTGCCACTAAGCAACTCAACGAGCAGACGTCGGTGGTGCTGCGGAATACACCTGAAAGGGAACCTTGCAGCGCTCCTGCAGTTTGTTCGTGGCTCTGTGTAGAAGTCCTCATTTATTTATAATATCCACCAACGGTAGAGCGCTTCTTATAGCAGTGCGGCTAATGGCCTAGTCTGAAGGGGTTCTTAGTGTTCGATTCTCCGCTCAGGTGGCGACCATTTCCCTTCTTGTTACAGCTTTTATCCACACAATATACTTTTGTAAAAGAAATCACCGTCTATTTCATTATTAATTTCGCTGATCATCAGCTATACTTTATCCAAAGGCTTATAGCGGGTGACACTGAACTAAAATGAACTCCGACAGAGCAGCCAATGAGAAGGACAAAGTTTTTGATCATTGATTCTGTGAGTGCGGAAGAAGCAGACGGAGTTCAGTGTTCTTGAAGTCGGGTGTGAGTGTCTTGTCCCTGCAGCATTGTTGCCAAGTTTCATGCAAGATATATAATTGTCAAGTTAAACTTACAATTGAAAAATAGTATTCGGTCTTCTTGAGCTAATACGAGTAATGTTCTTTTTCACGTAAAAATTAAAACCGAGAATGTAGTTGCAGTTTGTAACAGTAAGATGAAACTTTCGAGCATAGATGCGGCAACGTCATAAGAGTTTATTTCATGTTTTAACTTCACAACACACAGATTGTCAGTAAGCAGAGGACAATTTTGTAAGAGGAAAACACGAACAAAAACGAAGTTCTCCGATTGCGTCTGGAGATCGCTCTATGAAGCTCACCCGCCATAAGTCTGTGGATAAATTATAGAACCACATTATTGCACTCAGAAGGAAATAAAGTACAAATCAAAAACACTGCGAAACAAACTTATGAGTGACCAAGGAAAACCATATTAGGATATTTACAGAACAGCAGTTTTCCGCGTTATTGTTCTGAATGAATACAGGAACTGTGACAAATCAGCATGAAAAGGCATCTTCGCGGTCGTCACACACTACTTGGTTCAAAGCAAACAAAAAATTTATTCCCACCGATAGAGTAGCATGAGCGATTCAAGCCTAGAACAGTTTTCATCCCAAGACTGAGCATTTATAACAAATACCTGGTACTGCGTTTGCCTTATGTTAATCCATTTTCAAAGCAAAATTCCCAGTACCGATAAAATTGCTGGAATGACTCCTGGAACACGGAACAGGAAAAGGTAGCATGGGACGAATTCATGGGGGTATGGAAGATGGGACAGGATCGTCGAATGAAACAACAGCTACGTGGGAGAAGTTTTTGACTGATGTTGAATTTATTTATGTTCTTTAGACATCTATGGCTTAGGCAGCGACAGGCTAGGGCAAAGGATGTGGTAAAGAGATAGCTAGCGCCTAGTTAACTCTTCGTTGGTATACGTGTGATTGTCACGCACTCTCGAAAATAATCGTTTCCTTTCCAGGTCTAGTAAGTGTTAGAACTTGGGAGATCTCTTGTAGCTATAGCTTTCATTATGTCAAGCACCAAGTCCGACATTGCCAGACGTTTACATTCTGACGTCATTTCTATGATGTGCTGTGAATGTCAGCACCTCGCTCACATGTATACCAACCATGTTACTCTTTCATATACCAATGCAGGGTTACCAATCCTAGTGTGACTGAGGAAAACGATACAGAAATCTCAGTCAGGATGGTCACCCACTGGTTCGTCAGAAAGAATATCTGATTGGTTTGAGAGGCAAGTGTACCTCTTATTTACCTAAGATGGGAGAGAATTTGCAAAACGGTAATACGGCCGTGTAGAATCAAGAGTGGGATTTACGAGAATGTAATTGAATGCGGTAGCCATGTTGTTTCAGTAAACCTACATACTGAAATACTAGACATGAATCTAAATTTGACACGTTAAAAATGAACGCAAATATCAAGAGCAAAGTAAAAGAATTAACACAATCAAAAACAATTTTCTCTCCACGCAAAACTGTCAGTGCGAGTAAACTGATCTCAAAACTGTCAACAGAGTAAAATCCCACGATTTCGTACCCTGGGACTACCTGCTTGGGTCTTGTTCAGATTCAAAGGCGCCGCCGGCTTGCATTCATAAAAGGAATCTAACAAACTGCAGAGACGTAAAAGCCTATTCACAGAAACAACTCCAAATATGATCAATTAATGTATTTTACAACTAGACCTGAAACCTGACCAGAACATAGGTCACCCGATCCGAAAGTGACCCGGCGTCGGAAATATTTTACTGAGAATTTTGGCGTCATATTTTTCGTGCTCTGGGGGGTAACATCTCCGGTCCTGGTTACCCCAGAAAGAAACACTGTTCAAATGCAAAAAAATAATTAAAAACTGCTTTGTCCACCTGATGACCGGGTCCAAGACTTGACCCGATTGACCCGTTTCTGCTCTGTTTACAACAGGAACTTCGTGTTTAATATGAAGGGCTATTACAGTTGTTGGGCCACGACCTAATTAATTCTTGAAATTGCAACGGTTCTCAAACATTCTCAACGTCCCTTTCTACCTTTTATTTATTAACTTTTTTTAAAAAAAATAAAGAAGGAAAAACTCGTCCATGTAACGTCATCAATTCGAAGACTATCTCGATTTGTTTCTCGTTCCTTTGTAGCCATTGCTGCGCTGACTGAATTCCCACAGAGACGTAGGATCTTTGGCAAAAACATGTTTTTCTCTTCCTCTCATGCATAAAAATGAAGAACGAGATATTCGACGAATGAAGAAAGAACAGAAATAACAAATGAAGGAACAGCTGCGCAATAAAAAAAGAAACACCGGTAGCAAAATATCGTAAAATTTTACGAATATTCTGCCTCTTCGAATTTCTGCATAGAGAAAAAGAAAAAAAACAATACCTTAGCATTAAACTGAGAACAGAATGTGCCACTTTCTCGGAATCCAAAACCAAAGATACTGTTCAGACTTGTACCGCTTCAGGCACAAAATGAATACAAAGACGAAAATCATATTCAAATAATGTTCAACAATTATCTTGCTGGGTTGACTTCTTCCTTTCAATGCATTCATTATGATTTTATCTGGTCTGAAAGACATGGAAAAACAAAATTCGATGGTGCAGAATACGTACAGTATTTTTTTTTAACACATGCACAATGCACATGAATGCCAGAGCGCCAGGTCGGTACATGTAAATGACTTTTCAGAACTTCAGTTGCTTAGCGTTATACAGTAATGAAATGATAATTATATCTGACTTCGGATCCGCACTGGGAAGGCGGTACGACTGCCAAAATCTGTCATTCTGATTGACGGCTTCTAGCGATCTTCTTAATTCCATCAGGCAATCCAAGGATCATATCTAGAACATGTAGGTGCCAACGCCGTTACCTTAACGCATTTCTTCTCTAAGGAGCATAGCAATAGAAACAAAGCTCTGTACAGTAAACACGCTGTAAGGGCAATGAAATTCGCCACCACAATGGATAGGGGATAGCCTAGTATTTTCAATTGTGACGGATGAAAATCTCTCCAATTTTTCACGTCTTAAAACAAAATTGTAGTCCAGCGTACAAGATAAGTAAGATTTCAGGTACACTATCCACAAGTTCAAACCCAATCTAAATTAGAATTGAGTTGAACTCTCTATATTGTCTTTAGGCATCCTTGGCTCGGGCCAGGATAGTGTAGGGTAGAGAAAGGGATTTGGGAATGGACCGGCCAGGACTTAGTTTATTGGTTCCGGTAAAAAAACTTTGGTAAACTTAATTTTTATATGGGCCAGTTTAGTAACTTTGGACTTCGGCCCGTCACGATTTGCCTTTAGCTGTTAAGTGTTAAAATCCACACCCATGCCCCTGCCGGGACTCGAACCCGGGACCGTTGAGTCGATAGCCTACCGCCGCAGACAGCTCGACCACCCGGCCGGCTATTGGTTCCGGTGTTAGCCTGCTGTGTTTGAGGGTCAATCCTGGAAAAACCTCCGTCAGGATGACTACTGGGTGTAAATTCAGGAACTTTCGAATGCAAACCCAACGATCTACCAACTGAACAACGGCCGCTCGATGGAAAATATAATTTTGTTCAAAAAACGAGCTTTTGATTTAAAAAAAAACAACTAATAGTAATGAAGATATTTTTACATTTGAAAGCAAATTCTTAACTAAAACTGAAGTTGACATACTGTTGCCTTAACTAATATTAGAAACTAGTATCAACACAAAATAGAAAACACCATATAGAACAAAATATTAATAGAAATAAATAAATAAATAAACCCAGGTTCTGTGCCGGTGTTTAAATAAATATCCTCAATTTCTGACCTAGTTACAGACTGCAATTCCCGAACAAAGTTACACAAGAATATTTCCAAAGTAACTCCCCAGTGAAGAGAGGAGTCTGGAGGGCACACATGAAAGAACAATGTTATGTATTCACAACACAGTAAAGGTTAGTAAGTAGTGCAGGATTCACATCATGAAGAAACAAGAATAACATATGTGTAACAAAGGTTGGAGCAATTTTAGAGTTATTGTCTTCGAAAATAGTTCCACTTTTCCATAAACTCAATTACATACGCTATTTTTCCCTCATGTTCAGACAGAACTTAGGTTACTTTACTCAAACGATGAAAAGGAATCTATCTTCTTCTTTCTCTGCAGTAACAAACAACCAATTTCGTACCAAATCCACCCATTGTATAGCACCAGCTGCGGCAACTGTCAAGAATGGAGCTACAACATTTTTCCTGGTTAACGTGAATTACGAGGAGTCGCAGGCATGATTTGGTTTATATATTCAGTTTACACACCTGAGCCTTCTAAGGTAAAACGAGCTCATTTTATACGAAAAATTAAATTACCAGTTCTAACCTAATATAGAGGAGTTTAAACGCAGCCCACTTTACTCTCATACATACAGCTACAGAAAAAGATAACTACACTTTTCCTGCTGAGGACAGTGGATAACTCCCTTTGTCTTTCACAAGAAAGAAATTACGCGAACTACCGAAAATCAAAGAGGTGTTATAAGTCTTGTGACTGTTTTGCGGAACACAATACTGATTAATAATGAAAGGTAAATATTGAACCATTTTAGCACATTTAACAAATAGGTAAGTAAAAACTAGACGTATGCTACTTCTCTTTTAATGCATGTGAAATTATATTACTTCTGATCTTGTCCTGTTAGGTTAGGTTTGGTGCAACTCAAATTTCCAAGCGAGCGAATAAGATTGTAGGATACACAGCTAAGTGTAATATGTATATTTATTAATCAACTTTACTGTTTAAGATTTCACTGACCCTTAACTAAGTACATTGCTCGCAAAATGCACGATTTTCTTGAGATCGCAAAGCGCACGATAGTTTGTACAAAACGCACAGACTCAGAAAGATTGCTCTAAGTTTGCTCAGGTGTGAGAGATGATGTTTCTCGACTAGCATAACTTATCGGGTAAGTAATGTAGAAAACAACGGCGAGGGTTTTTATTCTAAGTACGGTCTCACCATACGAATGTTGGCACCGAGAGAAAAGACCGCCACAGGACCACGGTCCTGGATCATCCTTTATCTTGTAGGAAAAATAATACTAATCTCGCAAAATACACTTGTATGCTTCGAAATAGGATACAACGCTGGACCTATTACCATGTGACCATTTACCAAAGACGACGACATTCTCTATGTAAATCAACATTTTTTTACTTCTGTATAGACTTACAATGCTGACTGCTTAGGCCTGTGCCTCGTGTAAGAATAAAATGCGTCCTAACAAGGTAAATCCTTTTCCTGACCAACAGCTGTACGAACTTCTGCGTTAGCCAGTGACTATATACGTTCATATTACAAAGTTTCACTCTCAGGAAACCTGTTGCTGACACAAACAGGATATATTCATTTACTACTTCACAAAATCCCTCACGGATGGTTGGTTAGACCCTTGAGAGACAATTACATAGCCTATTTCTCTTGAGTGTACATGTACAGCAGCATGTCCATCCCTTTGGAAGGGTTTGTCTTTGTTACGTTGGATGGTTTCATGGTGCACCCAAGAATAATATATAGTTCATTTTCTTTACAAAGACAATCCACTACACCTAATGTTACAAACTCTTGTTATTAAAAAAAAGAAAAAAAAAGGAGAGAGAAAATTTGCACTATTTGTGTTAAGTTCAGTGCATTCTTTAGGATTGATACAAAGTAAGTTTGTCTGTTATATCGATACTATTACTTTTACTTACACCTTACGCAACAAATTGGACTTACTGTAACTTTCCATAGTCTCGGAGATTTATGAATTTGTCCCATCTTGCCTGAAGATTCTCTCTCGGTAGAAATTCTGTTCTCACAAGGTCGGTTCGAACAGGAATTTTTGGTAAGACTCTGTATTGTATTCGTACCCCGATGGTGGCAATGCCTGCATAGTAATTCGACCGTGTAAGGCCTCGTTCGTTTGCCCACTAGAGGGCATTACGCAGCAAGTGGAAGACAGCTGGTGCAGCCGCTGCTCCCGCAGTTTCAGTTCGAACAGGCATTTATTTATTACTCAAAATATCTACATGAACATACATAACAGTGCTGACAAAAACTGCAAAGCCACTCCACCGTGTAACAAATAGTATGGAAGATATAGACCAGTATTTGTCTTCACAAATGCAAGTGACGCTTTTCTACAAAGTGAGTAAAACAGAAGGGAGAATCAAAATAGGCACAGAGAGCAACCTTCCAAATCACACTCCATGGACATGGTGTCAAATGCCACTTTTATTTTACACCCTTAAAGTTGCTGACAGATACGGATAGGGACGTAGGTAGAGGCGGGGTCTTACCCCCCCCCCACCCGAAATTCAGATGTTTTGTGAGATTAATATCCCCCGAAATTCAGATTTTTTTGTGAGATTAGTATCATTTTTGGCAAAATTACATGGATTTTACGTAAATTTCACACCCTTAGACAGACAGACCTTAGACTCCCTGTCAAAAGTGATGACCCCCCTCCCTCCAAATCATTTCCCGGGTACGTGCTTGACGGTGCATTTGACATCGCGCTCATGGAGTGTGCTTCTGAAGGTTGTCCTGTGTGGTTATTGTGATTTTTCCTTCTGTTTCACTCGCTTTGTAGAAAAGTCTCACTTGCATTTGTGAAGACAAATACTGGCCTATATCTGCCAAACTATTTGTTACACGGTATAGTGGCTTTACAGTCTTTGTCAGCACTGTCAAGTATGCTCATGTAAATATTTTGAGTAACGCCTATTCAAACCGAAACTGTGGGTGCCATTGCGGCGGCTGTCCGGATTGTCTCCCGCGTGCTTCAAACTTTAACGCCCTCTAGCGGACAAACGCACGCTTATAATAAGGTCGAATTACCTTGCAGGCATTATCAGCATCGGGATACAAATATATATATATATATATATATATATATATATATATATATA